>VOMN01046907.1:0-45331 GCA_014899125.1 Orchestia grillus | reverse complement strand
CCAAGGGTGCCGAGACGCCCAAGGGTGCCGAGACGCCCAAGGTTGCCGAGATGCCTGCACAAACCCTACTCCAAAGTGCAACATACTGTGAACAACCCAACGCTCGAAGTGACCTCGATTCTTACCACTCTTCGGAGCCCTCGTATTCCACGGCTGCGCTTGATCCTTCTCACTCCAAGACGCCTATCAGCAGTCGAGAGTCTGCTAAGGATCTCATTCTCAGTCTGCTTCCTGACGATCTTTTGCCTGACAATGAGGTTTCCATCGTTCGATTAACGTCCTTTGTAGTTTGGGTATCAGCTGTGATATACATCATCCTGTTTTTGGAATCTTTTCTGTATTAAGGTATTCTGTATTAAGGTATTCCTTTTTAGAATCGCCGTTGGGTTACAGTGTCCTATGTCCTTACTTCAACACCCTATATTGATGGCATGAAAATGATTATAAGCAAAGGATTTATCCAGAGCTGAATGACTCTGACGTGTTCAATTTAATTCTATCGTATATCAGGCCATACTCTAGTCACTGTCGATCATTAAGTTATGGATCGTATGATGATTTGGAGTGGAGCTTTGATTGGTTTCTTCCCCAACTTCGAGAAGCGTACTGACATGTATTCATCTCCTAAGCAGCTGCCTTTACAGAAATATCTTGGGACGTTGCAGGATCTGGAGGAGCGAAGCCCTAGATATTGTGCCTTTTCAATTGAATGGATTGCAAAAGAGCTGGTCATCATTTTCTTTCAAAATAATGACAGGGTTCTTGTATTTCTTGTGTGCTTCCAACGTTATGCAACAAAATCAGAACATTTGATCTTCCTGATGGCGTTTTTATTTTTCAATAATTATTGATTGCCTAGTTTGAGATTCCAACGTGGTCGATACACCACAAATTTATTTTTGGTCTCTTTGCAACTGCACGTATGAGAGTGAATATAACAAATTGGAAGGTTATCATTTAGTTCTGAAAATTAACACTCTGATTTGGTGTTTAAATCCTAGTGTACATATACTAGTGTAAAAAAATCATTGATCAATGTCTAGTAAGAAAACTTCATACAATGCGGTTCTGTAAATTGCGATTCTTAATGTTTGCCTAAGTTCCTTGATTTGAAGGTAGTTACGTCCTTCTCTCGAATTGCTAAATATTTCCTCCATGGGACACTAGAAGCCCCACTGAAATTGAGAATGCATTCAAAATTCCATCGACCATATCCTATCGAAATATTTTTTCATGTTTGTTTTAATTAGTGTTTTTAAGAGCACGTTTCTTTAGACGAGCGTAATTTCCACATAAATTTTTTTAGAAACGTAGACTTTCAAAAACCGTTTGCAAATGACATAAAGCTGTTTGATGAACAATTCAGTACGTTTCTCAAGTCAGAGGTTGACGACCTCCCGCTTTGCGTCAGCAAAGTGACTCAGGTCACGTCACAGACCTATTGGCTAGAGTTTGGGGAACTCTGCAGCGCCTCTATTGGCTGGAGTCTGGGGAGCTCTGCAGCGCCTCTATTGGCTGGAGTCTGGGAAGCTCTGCAGCGCCTCTATTGGCTAGAGTCTGGGGAGCTCTGCAGCGCCTCTATCGGCTGGAGTCTAGGGAACTCTGCAGCGCCTCTATTGGCTGGACTCTGGGGAGCTCTGCAGCGCTTCTATTGGCTGGGGTCTGGGGAACTTAGTGTACGTTCACAGTGAAAGTTTAGTTAACTTTATTCCTTGAATTATTCTATCCTCACACTTTAGGGTCACACTAATTGATTTACAAATCTAGTATCTATGTACACACTTGGTGCTAGGTATTATGCCACTTCTGTCAGAAATCAAAATACGACGAACATCTTTTTATGAACATATCCTGCTCGTGTGATTTCACAGGCTAAATGAACTAATAAGATCGGTGTTTCAATGTCGCAACGAATATTTCTCGTCAAAAGTTTACTGATCTAATATTGCTCAATTTAATTGTAAAAACTAGTGATTGTCCGAATAGATTCTTTATTGTATTTTATGTAATCCTCTCCTAAAATGTACAGCGATATCGTGAGTAGCTAGAATTTAGCAATGGGCGCCCCTGTGTTCAGATAAGGTCGTCTTTTTGTGAATCAATATGAAGTTTTGAATATTGTGTTATTCATTAGCGTTTATCTCTAAGTATACTGGTCATTTGAATATAACTTAGAAAAATATCAGTGGAAATCATAGCATCAATGAAGGTAAGTCATCTGGTCCACTGTCCGTAAATTCATTATTTTACAAACTTGCCTAAATAATGAGTGCATGAGAGAGTCTTAGTGTCCGTGGTTCCGTGCTGTTGGCTCGTACATTTGGACTTTCGCATGTCGCCATCTTCTAGTACATTCATTTATACTTGTATCAGTATAGAGGGTAGAAGTATCGGTCATTTAGAAGCCAGATGATATACCTTCATAAATTGCAATTAGTTGATCGTTATTAAGAAAATATTTCATATACGTTGTTATACGCTACCGGTTCCCACGGATCAGAAATAGCTGAAATGTTATTCAGATTCGTCAAGCTGCTCTACAATGTTAGGTTCTCACTATATTGCAGTAGCTGATTAAATCAGTAAAAATAATTTTAATTTTCCAAGAAAATTTTATAGGTCAAATCTAAGAGGATCCAAATTGAGACTTATAAAGCCGCAAAACATGTACTCTTGTTCAATGTCAGCTCCTAAAGAGGTGCGTTACCTTCAGGTGTCATGCGTAAAATTGTGACGTAGCACCAGACGTGAGCCGACACTGCCTGCGTCAGTGCGTGGTCGATGGGGTAAGACACCGTCATAGGAGCGGAGAGTGTTCGCGTCACAATCATGCCGTTCCAATATAATTAGACTTAAGTTCTTAATTAACGATGTTGGAGGGCCTATTTAATAACTGTCTATGACCGAATTTTCACTTAGAGTTAGTGACGGCGTTTGTGCGATTGTAAATAATGTGGAGATATCTCGTTAGAATTCTTACTTCAAGCAGTAGAAGTAGATGAAACGTCGCGCCAATGATCAAGACGGAGCAATTCTTAATCTGTGTTCAAAAGTGAGCTCAACCGAACTTGAATCTTACAGTTTTATGCAAGAATTATCTTAGAAAATCCAATGACATACGGCCATCTCCAAGAGATGGAGGTATGGTCGTAACTAATTCCAAGGTGAAAGAAAGAATTACCCCAAATTACATTCAGGCATCTTCAAGGAAAGCATTTTCCTTCCTGTGTTTCAGCAATTTACGTTGAATTTTGAGCCTTTAGTACCATACCTATACACCTTTCATCTGAGGTTTTGCTTTGTTTCTTAGAGGCATTGTATGTATATTGTGTAAGGGAACTGATGAAATGATTTACACGTGTGTTTTGAATAAATATAAGCACAACAATTTTCTTCTTCGTTTGCTTGTTCTCCTTACCGTAGAAAAGTACTGAGAAGTACCACGGACTTGCCCTTAACCCCTTCATTGCACCGATTGATTTGAATGGAGAACAGAAACAACCCTCGTGGAATTCTGACAGAACTATTTACGTAAGTTTAGGGAAGCGTATCTGACATGACACGTGGTGGAGGTGAAGGTTAAATTGCATGAACTCAATTGCAGCCATTACGTGTACTGGCAATTACGAACCTATTCCACATCTATTGAAGTTAATGCAAATTTTTGACTATCTGCTCAGGTTTTCCACTTCTAGGGGAATTCTTAAGCTAGTATGGATCTTGATAGAATGTTATGTTCATTACGAACAGGTAATACGGGCTTAGCGTTGCAGTGCTAAGTTATTGACAACCAAATCTAAGTAGTAGTAAATATGTTTATAAGACTAGTGAAATTAAAGCTCGTAGTGCAAAAATCTATTAACTAAAGTCCTCTTGGTTACATTTATCAAAATGATATAATCATGAAATTATAATTTTTGCATGTCAAATTTCATTCTTGGTAACCCCTCAGGGGGGGGGGCATAGGATAGGTCATAGGCAATAGAGTTAGGTTTGCCTCTCTTACGCTGTGGGGACACCGTTAGGTTACCTCAGTTCTAGCTAGGCATCTGGAACTTCTATCTTTCATGCCCACTTGGCGTGTCCCCATTTTAATGCCTTCTTCACTGATAATTCTTTATCTTTTCTTCTTCTTCCTTCTTGACTTGATGTGTCTACACACACGAGATCTTGTGTGAAAACACACCTTGTGTGTAGGTTTCCCGTACTCTTAAGTCCATACTAAATGGTCCCTTCCCTTTCAGTGCTAGATAGTTTGAGTTACTGAAGCGCTGCTGTCACTACTACTGCTACTCGCATTGGGAAGATTGCAGGAATTTACGTAGACGTTCTGCGTAAATGCAAGGGGCCGTCTCATGGTAAATCTTGGTTATGGTGATAAATGTTGATCGAATTGATTCTTGAAATCCATATTAATAAATGTCAATTCACACATACGCGTACGTTTTGTTATATATAACCCTTTCAGCGTAGTTTAAAGGGACAAATGTTATCACGAAGATAAAGTTTGTTCGTAGATAAAGTTTTTCTGTCAAATGGAAAAGCTTGTCGCGTTCGGGATGCTTGGAAAGAGGACGAAACTGTTTTCTTCGTCCCGGCCTCCGCAGTAGACCATAACATTATGCCAAATTTCGTCGCTCAACAAGTTAGAGGTCTAAGTTCAACTAAGTTGCATCAAATGACGCTAACCATCACACGGTAGGAGTCCGCGCATGAGGTAAGTAGAACTCTCGTAAAAGGGCCAGATCACGGAGAGTTGGTTACCGGACAAAGAGGAGTTTTCCCCAGAACTTGACGGTGGATTTCATTGTTAGATGGAAAATTTTATAAACGCGATTAAAGTGAGAATATGTGACCTGATTTCTAGGAAAATCGGAAACGAGTAAATTGTAGGCGGGGACCCGCGTGAAAATGTTTGAAATTTTTATCAGCGAATCAAATTTAAAGAACAGTTATTTGAGATCAACTGCTAGAAGTACCTTATCTGAGTGAGGAAATATTATTTGAAACTTAAGTTTCCATCCGAAAGTTTTGATGTAGTAAACTATCGAGAAAATATAAGAGGCTACTTATTTTACTGAGGAATAACAAATTTCCAATGGTTTCATCAAGATAAATTTAATATAAGAATAGAAGTTCATCAAATGATTTTCAGGTTACCTTTGGTCGGAAATAATTGTTCACTACTTCTGAAATTTTGAACACTGAAGAAACAGGCTTCGCTCATGGTAGCACTTGCTTTACCTCAACAAACACTCTGAGGATGAGCAGGAAGATTTTCCCGGCTTCGAGAGGTACGTAACATCAAGAAATTGGATTTTCGCTGATGCAAAACTCAACGATTGGGCAAGTCTATAAACTATTCGTGCTTACTAAACACATGACGGCACAAAATGTACTCACCGACATGAGAAGCGAGTCTTCTTTGTCCCTGGAAAGCCGGAAATGTTTGCTTTTCCAGGCGCGGAAGGAGCGGTAGGTTGGAGCGCTGCACGACTTGGCGAATGCCATCCGCCGGAGCCTGCAGCGAGCGGACACTAATCCGCGAATTGGCAGGACGGCTTTTCCGGACACTGAATTTTTTTCACGGCTTATCGAGGGCAGTTTGTCATCCCGATGAGTCTGCCCACGATTGAGAGGTGTCATCTTCGCTGCGTCAACGTCAGGTTTGTTGAAGGACACATTTGAGTGGCACTGTTTGGTTTCGAAGTCCAAGGACTCCTTCTTCTTCGTCCATCGAAAGCTCTTGGCTTCACGAGCGTCCAAGAGCTGCCGAGCACTGGAATGACATTCGTTTAAACCAACGCGCTCCTTGTCTTTCATGGATTTAAGAGAGGCGCTAAAGGTGTGATAGAACTTTTGCGTGTCCGAACCACGTTTTACTGATGCCTCTTCAGCCACCGGCAGATTGCTGTTGAAGGTGTGAGGTAAGCCTTGGAAAATCGGTGTGTTTGGAGGGATGCTTGATCGAGGAGTTTCCGGAAATGTTTCCGAGATAATGAGCGGAGAAATTGCGGAGTAGCTCCCGAACGACTCTGACAGGCCCTGACTTGCGGATCCTGGGGAAAAGCGGAAACGTCGCTTTCTGTTTCCCAAAGCAGAGCCGAAAATTGGCAAGGAGTTTGGGACGAGATCTTTCCGTGTAAAACTCGCTGAGTTCACTGGAGAAGAATCCAAAGTGATTGGCTTTCGTGATACAGAAGTGGATGGCTCGGCTTCCGTGTTGACGTAATGAGGGGCTGTTGGAGACTTGCTTTTCTGAAGTGCATTCATCAAATATTCACTCGTGTTGATCTTAACCGCATTTTTCACAGTCATTAAATGAAGCTCCCTCTTCTCGGGAGATTCAGAGCCACCTTTGGTTATGCATTGGGTGCATGAATTTACGTTCAGGGCGGCACTCGAGTCATTATTATTGATTGATAATTGTTTCATTTCGTGTACCGTTCCCGGAACATTGCTGGACTTATTGTCGTTCTGATTATGATTATGATCGGTTTTGCAGCTCGGGGCCTCTTTTTGCCCCACGTCACTACCAGACATCGCTGAGAGGGCGAGCTTCTTTGCAGCAACTAACTAACGAAGCTTTCTGAAATAACTTAAATATTCCTGCGATGATGGATCTTGACCTTGGATTTCTCTTAGAATTTATACGATGAAAGACGATCTTCCTGTAAAGAAACAGAAGAAGACACTTCAAACGAGATGAAATAATTGTACTTAAGCGAGATGGCATACCTGTACTTAATAAATGAGATGACATAACTGTACTGAACAAACGAGATGACATAACTGTACTTAGCAAACGAGATGGCATAACTGTAGTTAATAATTATTCGGTCCAATTTGTTCCCTTGGCTCCAATCTCTGACGAAAAAATTCTGAAAATATTTCGTAATGCTGCACACGTCCTCACTTCAGGCGTCCTACTATCGAGAAGGTTACATGATTGATAATAGCTGTAATACCTACACACCGGGAATTCAAGTCGACTGCATATACTTCATGACACAAATTAAATAATAATTGTAATTGTTTTACACCGGGAATTAAAGTTAACTACGTATCCTTCATGAAACTAATTACATTGTGTAACACATAAGTTTTCTTTTCAATGCATGAACGTGACCGCTGTAGAATTCTTTGAAAGCCACAAATAGACAAATATAAGGTTCATATACAGGTATTTGTATTTGCTCCACATGGGAGCAAAAAGATTTACAAATACCCATAAGTATAGGTTCATTTTCTGTGGGATACGTACATAAGTGTACGAAAATATTACCCTTTCACAAAATTCCATTTAGAATGATATTAAATTGATGTGTGTCCTACAGTGAACATTTCAAGTATATACCGTAAATGTTTTGGATTCAACGCTTTGAGTCACTGTAATTTGTAGCGCATACTAAAGCATCCCTGTTTCTCAAGGTTTGGAGTAGAACAAAGAATTCCTGGAGCAGACTTGCTACTGACGTCCTCAAGTTACCTCGACTACAAGTGTTCCTTTAGTCGTTGGCTCTCAAGGAGGCCGTGCTAGATACAACCAGGGCGCATTCTGCTTTTTGTAACTATAGTGGTGTAGTGTAGTGTGGCGTGACGAAGTACGGATTGTAAAGATTGGGGGAGGGCTAAGGGAAGTGCGTGGGAGCTGATGCTGTCAAGTTGCGATTAGACTACCGTGATGCGCTACATTCGTCTGGAAAATAAATTATGGTGAAGCTTAAATGAATTTGTTTCTGCAGTTGGTCGAATTTGAAACAAATTAGGCTTCAGTGGAGATGATTCTGATGTTAAAGCCATGTACTGTAAGTTGAGACCCAATATTTAACTTGTTTGGTGGGCTAATAAAATACATTCCCAAATGCGTACGTGGGTAGTTGTTAGTTGATGTGGCAAACAAGGTTGCAAACATAATAATGGCGCGTTTGGCGAGGGGAAAGCCTGGAAGTTTGTGCCAAAACATAGCGTGCAAATGCAGTGAAATTGCTTTCAGTTGAGAAAGCAAATCCTGTCTCTTGAATGTAATCCTGTACTGCAAAGTCAGGAAGGTCTGCGGCGCTACTTCCTTGCAATGAATTCGTCGACTGTAGACTGGGGTGATGGTGGAATGGGTGTGTGCTGGAACCGATCTAGCGTTCTCTGCATGGGACGACTGGGCTACTTTATCATGTTTGGAACATTAAGTGAAGTAAAGTGAAGAGCTTTTGTTGAAATTGAAAAAATTAACTTCTCTCTGAAGTTTTCACCAATGCTTCAATTGTTCTCCCGATGTGGGGAGAACACTGCTTCAATGGGAAGTTTTTCACTGAATATTAATTACCGTGCGTGCATGAATAAGGCCTCTGCTGGCATGAAAATTTTGATCGTAACTTCTGGATCCGGTGAATTTTTGCGATTATAAACTGCAGGTCTACTAATTTGAGTCAGAAATATGTCTGATCTTTGAGTATCGGATACTAATTGACCTCCCCCTTAAATTCTGAACTGAAATTGTTTGACAAGTCTGAATTTATTGAGCTTTGATTTGTACACGTATGGGATTGTTTTTAAAGTTATAAAGGCAGGCTTGAAAAAAATGAAGAGATTTAGGTGTCGTGGGATATGAACCGATGGTGGGTTATATCACCTTTGGGTAAAATGAGTCGTAGGAAACGTGTGGCATGTAATTTAATTATTACCCTATTACTAGATTTGCGTTGTTTGTGTCTTTGAATTGGAAAGTACACGCGTCTCCCTCCTCTCTTCGTGGTGAAGACCCTTAGGATTCCAGAGGCCTAACTTCAGAATTTGTATAGTTTAAATTGAATTCGCCTGAGTGAAGAGTTTTATTAATTTCAGATAGCTTCAACAAATATGATGAAAGTCTTCGCAGCTGCAGCTCTCCTGATAGCAGTCGTCAACGGCAGGTAAAACTTTGGAGCGCGGTGATTCTGTTGAAGATGAGATGCATTTACTAATACGGGAGAAGTAAATTGACGAGGGTCAAGCTGCTTCAAAATTACAATAAATTCAGAAATTCAATCTTTAGAGTGCACTTAAAGTGAGTAGCTAGGACGAGAGCCGTAAAATAGAAATTTGTGCTAAATAGTTCATGCGTTGAACTGACGATGCGTGGGCGTGTTAGGGATATAAAGATTTTTATTCGGATAGATTGAGGTATCTGTGTTTCTAGCAACTTGATAAATAGAATGAACTGAGCTCCACAATTGTAATGCCTATAGAAAAACGTATAGGGATGAGAAGTATTCTTGCGAGACTAAGAGAATCTTTATCAATATTTCAAATTCACTTTCGTACTCAAATTATTAAGATAAGTTTGCCGTGAAAATGGCTTCCGCCTTGCATAGCTTCCCAAATGTTCCCTAATGACTCCCTTTTTTTTCCAGCTGCATCAAGGATGGTAACGGCAAATGTACATTCACCATTGTTCCGTATAAAATAGCAAGACTGGCATATTCCGATGCTCCAGCGAAATTTTCGGTTGCTGGGATGTACGACACTCCTGACACCAGGCTGGCTCTGACCATAGCTGGGCTCGATGCCATGACAGAAATAGCATTTCTCGATATAGAACATTTGATCGAAATCGCAGTGCAGTTCAAATGCCGCTTCTTCAGCAAAGCCATAGGCCTCCTGCACCAGTCTCCGATGGGCATCTTCGCGGGGACCCCTGAGGATGAGCGCATCCGTAACAACAGCAAGCGTTCCAACGTCGTGTACGCAGAGTTTCTGGTTTTCTTGGAAGATTTCTACCGATTTTTAACTGAAAGAACTGAAGAAACCTTGAATAAAGTTCTCATGCAGTTTTCGTACGAGCTGCCTATTGGTCTCAGACGCATCTTGGTGAAGGTTACTCTCCGGGCCGAGCTGGAGAGATACATTGATGCTGGAGAGTACGACGCACCAAAGGCTGCCTGGGTTGCCAAGCTAGCAGGACCGCACGGTGGCTAGTAAGGCACATCATTCACAAGAATTCAGACTTTGTTGCAATAAAAATGCGCTGTAATTGTTGAACTCCTTCATTTTTCATCGTAAGGATTCGTGCCTAACAATGTTGGAGATAGCGTAGAGCATTTTTTGCTTCATAGAATTATTAGAGAAATCTGTAAAAAAATAAAGTCGGAGAACCGATCGTTGTGCTGTAGGAAGACTCCATTCTCTGGCTTGTCTGGTAATGGAAAACTTTAACATCTTACGTTACCATAGTCCTTCGGGGCTACGACGGTCTGAACAGCGAATAGTTTCATGGATAGGATAATTAAGCGAATAAGCACCTTCTTCTATTGCTAGCCTGCTAGAATATTCAAGGATTACAGTCCGAACCGATGAAGTGCAAGGTTTCAAATTCCGGATTGGAAATTGTATAAAAGCGTTGAACGCGAAAGTAAGCTTGAATAGTTTTAAGAGATTACTTTGTAGATAGATAAAAGGCCTAGCTCTGCAATTTAAGGAAGACTGGGACTTCTGTTAACACTGAATATATACGGGCCTTCTATGCGCTGAAATAATGGAAACCAATTTAACTGACTGACCGCATCGATGCATCATCTGAAAAGCTTCAAAGTTGAGAAACTGGAAGGATTAGGGTTCACGGGATCCCTTGCTAGAGAAACTTAGATAATGGCTCAGAACCTTGAAAGATTTCTGGAGAATACATTACGGTAAGGAATTGGAGGACGCTTCGGAAGAGCGTTTTTGCGGAAGTTAGTCGTTCGATAATAATGTTGAGATGGCAAACCAATTAACGTGCAGAGCTTCCCTCGGTGAAAAGACTATCGGCAAAAGGGAATAAAGGCCCATAGATGTAAGGGTGAGAGTGTGCAGTCATGCTAAACAGGATAATAGTATCAATGTCAGGTCTGGTGCTCTGGCATAACTTGGGTAAGTTACAGGAGTGTAAATCTGGAAAGCTCTTGCTATATTGTGCGCTGTTTGAAAGTCTGCCTCTTGGTGAAGTTGAAAATTGGTATCGATTTGATGAAACGATTCCTGGGAGGTCAGAAGTTTAAACTCCTAAGTGTCGAGAGAAAAGAAAGTGATCCTTGAAGACCGGTCAGAACATTTCGTCACCGCAGATGATTGGCATTTGGTATAATTACACGGAAGTAAACTAATAACGAATTGGATATTCAGGCAATCTATGATCAGGCAAGTCAACGAATGACAGTCGCGCAAATGTAGTGCACCATACGTGCGTTCACAAGTGCGAATCTCGAGGTCATGTTCTGTGGTACAAAACTACCGAAAACTGCTACCGATTTCTACGTTATGAAACGAGGAATAACAGCAAACGCCTTTAACCCTTGACTGGAGGAGAACAAACTTCAGAATTTTAAAATTATTACAGCGATGAGGTGTTGCAGCCTACATCATCAATGCTTTCTAGGGTTACGAAATATTCGATCGAAACGGCCCTAAATTCTTGTGTTCCTGAATGTAAGTGATATACTGGAAGTTGGGCATCAATTAAAGTAGCTCAACGAGCCGAAGATTAGGCCCTAAAATGAAAGGCTGCGCATACAGAGAGTCGCGTGTTACCATGAAGGTTTTGAGACAAGCTCTAGAGCTCGTGCAGCTGTTGGATTTTAACATGGAGGATCCACAAATGAACATGTAGAAATGCTTGCTGTTCACTCGGAACGTCGGTTTATATTGATACAAAAAAAACAAATTAATTTCGAAAAATATTGAAAATGCTCCGTAACCTATTTTTACATTTCCCTGCAAATAGATATTTGGCATGATTTGTTCCCTCGCATTGAAAGGATAAATGGAACAATACAACCGTACTACGATGCGCAGCTCATCTCTGCTAACGGTGACAATACTGTCTGCAATAGGCATAGAAGCGGAACGAATGTTTCATCATCAAATAAATTCAGACTTTTCACATTTATAAATAGACTTGAGATGTATTCTCCCTCCATAAAGTGAATGCCAAGTGTCACAGCACGCCCACACGAGGCTTTATTGTGGCTCCCGATTGCCCTGGCCACTTTAAGCAATTGCGAAAGGAAAGTGAAGAAATGTTTCAAAGGAAATGATTCAGCTTGGTCTAGGATAATGATTCAATTTGGTCTTCGAAAATGATTCAATTTGGTCTTGATAAGGATTCAGTTTGTCTTGGGAAATGATTCAGTTCGTTTTGGGAAATGATTCAGTTTGTCTTGGGAAATGATTCAGTTCGTCTTGGGAAATGATTCAGTTCGTCTTGGGAAATGATTCAGTTCGTCTTGGAAAATTATTCAGTTCATCTTGGGAAATGATTCAGTTCGTCTTGGGAAATGATTCAGTTTGGTCTTGGGAAAAGGATTCAGTATGGCCGAGGAGAAAGGATTGTACTGCTTGTCAAGTTGAGCTAAGAGCAGCAGGGCTTTCTATCGAATTTAATGTTGTATATGATACACAAATAAACTAAATACACTAATAAACCAAAATGAGAATGCAGTGATGACTAGTTCCATAGCTTAAATCTATGAAGTGTTTAAATAAAGCATAATAGAATAGTGTCATGACAGCACGACGGAGAAGACTGTACAGATGTAAAGTCGGCTAATCTAGACAAAATCCAAACGTGTGTCTGTATTCCCAGAAATATCTGCTTCATGTGTTTGTAAATTTTAGCCTTCAAGCTTCATTAAAGCGAATAATTAACTGCAAGATCTCTTTTAACACTGCTTGGCAAAACAATTTTTGTTTTTAATGATGAAATTAAGCTCGTACCAATCTGTCATGCGTAATTGTCTCGCCCACACGCCCTCTATAACAACTGAAGAAATTTTCATTACAGGGAATGCCGTGTTAAATGTTCGCTTTTCCTCTTAACCAACCTTGGCGTTTCATTTTTGCAGTTTCGAAAGTCGCATATTGTAAATTTAGCTTTTCTGAATCCAGCCATCCGAAGCCTCAACGCTGTGAGGGAGGGGCGAGGGTTGGGGGGGACGCTCCAAGGCTACCGGCGTGATGCCTTCTCTTTAGATACATTGAAGTGATACCAAGTGACATAATCCATGGAGTAGGTTGTCCATTTGATGGATGGGTGCTGGATCAGTTGGCTTAGCAAGTTGCGTGTGCTGTAGGCCACTTACTTGACGGGTAGTTAGCTCTGCTTGCAGGAGATGTAGCTTGGTGATGAAAGCTTCTATAGCAGCTTTAAAATATAGAAGGGACACAGTACTGTCACATTTGAAATTAAGCTTGGTTAATGTAGGAGCATTCTCTATTTCCTGATGCAGGCAGTTTATTTCCTCTTCCAAATTTTTATTTCCTGACGGGAAATAAAATTTAGAAGAGTTGAATACTTAGGCTCACTACAATATTACTTGGTTTTGAGGAGAATCCTCGTTAGAGAGTTTGGCAAATAAGGTGGGATAGGCATCAAGCCTGGGTTAGGTTAAATCAGTACGTCCATAGTATAATGTGGAGACTAGCGTCCTCGGGGGTGCGGTGTTACGTTACCTCAACTATAGACAAGCCTTCGAAACTTCTATCATTCGTGCCCACTTCGCGTCTTTCCCTCTTCAAACCTTGTTTGCTATCTTTTTTTCTTTTTTCTTCCTCTTCCTTCTCGTCGAGATGTTTCTCTGCGCAGGGAATCCAGCGAGGGGGCACACCGCGCCCATTTCCACGTTCCCTACAGGTCATGCTTTGTGGTCCTGTCTTTTCCCTTGCTTGGGATAGTTTACATGCGACTAGAAAGCCTTGAGCTAACTAGCTTATGGTAATTATATCGCAGGTGTGACCGTCATGAAATTTTCCGTGGAAGTATATTCAGAGGAGGAAATGTAGACGTTAAAGCAGAGCTCTGAAATTCTTTCGTTCGCGTTTTAAGCATGAAGGACCTGAATACATTTTTTCGATGGAGGTGTGTGGCGATCAAGGGAAGGTGAAAGTAGGTGACGCTGCTTGAATGTTCTCAAGTTAGTGGCTGAGCTCAATGCACCTTAAAAATTAGGGTCACTTCTATGTACAAGATTAGCGGCTAGTTAGGTCACTCGAGAACTTGTGACTCGTCTTTTGGCTAAAATGGCTCTTGATATTAAAACACTTAAAAATGTGAGCGCAGGTTTATCCTGACTGTTTTTATTGTCATTGACTAATAAATTTTAGTTCCTGAAATATCCCTAAGGTACCCCTGGCTTTCGAATGTGAAATTAAGGAAAGAATGGCTTATTGCACCGCGCTGAACTGTCCTTGTCAGTCGAAGTGGCCATTCAGTTGGTCGGTTGAATGCATGGGCGGGCTCTGAAAGTGAGCTTATTAATTAACATAGTTGAAATTAAAGGCTAGTCGTTTCTGGTGCCATAAAATTGCCGTAGATTTTTAAAACTTTTGAGTGGATTAAACTCAGACTGTCGTTAGTTGGAACGGTCGCATTTTGCCGTAAGATTCAGAGAGCCTGAAATGTTTTAAGTTTTTGAGTTGTGCTTTCTCATTCGTGATTGAAATTGGTGGCAAGGTTAGATTCTAATAATGTAAAATATGCGTAGAACTATGACACACTTCAGTTTCCAGTAATTTACGATCCAGGCATGGTTGTGATCAGCAATCGTAGCAGTCGTACTGTTGGTGAGCTCGGCAGAACCCAACTGAAATTTTCAGTCGACGAAAGATTTTCCAAAAGGTTTGGTTTTCACACTCTGTTATACCTCTGGTCTATAAACACAGCATGTTTCCGGGTACAGGATTCAACGTACAAAATTCGGCTGTTCTGAATACACATTCTACCGGCCAGAATGTCGTATAAAACACAGAATAGTTCCGTGGGGAATATACGCATCAACTGATTATATTAATTATCCATGCCACCAACTTATCTATTAATGAGAGGTTCCACTCCGTAGTATCTCGCTTGCTAGCGACAAGTTTCATTTCTCTCTAACACGTTGACTCCGAAGTGGGTCATATATGGTACACGCGATCATCTAACCTAACCTAATGTAACCAAAGCACTATCATGTATAAATACAAATTTTCAAGTTTTCTTCAAATTTGTGTTCATCAATCGAATAAACTAGTTCTGATTAGAAAGAAAATTAATAGAGTAACCAAATTTGTGAAACCAAAATCCTTCATTTTTAAATTCACAGTAGAAATATTTGTCTGCATGTAATTTTACCTGAGTGGAGAATCAGTCAACATGTTAAAGATCGATAAAAATATTGAAAGTTCGTTCACGAAGTAAACGTAAGTGCAAAAGAGAAATATTTTTGATAAAAAATTTAATTTTGTTTGAGTTTGAGTTCATGGATGACTCAATCATCTTTACTCGGAACTGTAATTATTGGAGACACCTTGACGATTCCTTATACATACGTAATATAACTTTCCCTTCACGTANTCACGTAAATATGCTTCGTACGTTAGTATCGAAACACAGACGCACCCAATTGTTCTTATGAAACGAGATGTTTAAAGTTCTTTAAATGAGAAGAAAGAGAATGCGCTCACATATGGTTTGTTCGACGTTGCCATCTCGGCAAAAATAACTGAGAGTTGGAAATACTAACAGTAATGGTTATCCATGTTTTTCTCCTCCAGAAAAAGGGAATGAACCTTTTGAATTAGGTAATTACCGTAAGTAATCACTTATGTCTCGAAGCATGAAACTTGTAATACTGCCTTGAAAAATGCTAGGAAATTTCCTGTGGCTTCAGGTTATACCTGACATTCTCTCGGGTGTCGGTTTTCTAGCCGATAGGAAGTAAAATTTCACAAAATGGAAGAGATTTCGATAGGTGAGCATTTATACGATTAGCGAGTTTGTTTTAAACAAACAGAAGATGGATATTTGCGTCGAGTACAAAGATAGTTTTATAGCGTCCTTTGCTGGGATACAAGCGGGTGATGGGTTAATGCAACATTGTAACCTGGTCAGTTCTGATCATCTGTCAGTCCCGTGCGTTTGCAGGTGCCCAGGCGTAGAGGACGAACACTGCGTGTACCCTGTAAGTTGGGGGAGCGTCATAAACCTGACCAACGACCTACACAGCTCTAGTCACAGTGACCAGCCTACAGAACTTCTGCCGTGCCTGAAGCCCCTTTTATGGCTGGTCTCTCAGCCATATCAGCCATCAAAAAGAACAAGGTCGCCAGTCTGTCGGAATATATCGACCAGTTTTGCATTTATTTCTTGGCAGAAGCAATGAATCTTTCACTAATGCCTATTTCAGGAATCTTTTCACCGATCATTACGAAACTCGTCTTGATGTCCAAGCATCTAACTTAAGGCCAAATAACGTCTTGTTCGCACAATACTTAGTGACTGTGGACAAGTTCTACACGGAGGTAACGAAGAAAAAGCAAGACGTGAAGGTCTGCTGCCGGAGTACCCGGGCGAGTTCATGCTTTGACCCAGCTAGGCCCAGTAGAGTTCATGCTTTGATCCAGCTAGGCCCAGTAGAGTTCATGCTTTGACCCAGCTAGGCCCAGTAGAGTTCATGCTTTGACCCAGCTAGGCCCAGTAGAGTTCATGCTTTGACCCAGCTAGGCCCAGTAGAGTTCATGCTTTGACCCAGCTAGGCCCAGTTGAGTTCATGCTTTGACCCAGCTAGGCCCAGTTGAGTTCATGCTTTGACCCAGCTAGGCCCAGTAGAGTTCATGCTTTGACCCAGCTAGGCCCAGTTGAGTTCATGCTTTGACCCAGCTAGGCCCAGTTGAGTTCATGCTTTGACCCAGCTAGGCCCAGTTGAGTCCGTGCCTTGACCCAGCTAGGCCCAGTTGAGTCCGTGCCTTGACCCAGCTAGGCCCAGTTATGATCGAGTTCCCCATCACGGATGTTCGTCGACGCGTCCTAAGTTTGAGGAAGCAACAATCTAACTTTATTCTGAGTAGGAACCGCATTTCCTGAAGGAGGAAACTAAAATTTTGTAAAGGACAGCGGTTTTTCTCGTCAGATAAACAAGTCTGACTGGTTATAAATTTGTGTGATGAGCTATTGTATGCGTATAATAGAAATTTACCTAAGCAAGCGTAAATGCTGTGTGACAAACTTGTACATTCATACGTATTTCTGTAATGATAATCGCGTTAATTGTGAGGTAAATGTCATTTTGCTTCGTTATACTCTGCGTGGAAAGACAAAAAATTAGATTCTGATACGAATGCTAGATTCATACGTACATGGGTACACCTTACGATTTAAACTAAATGTCAATGTAAGTCTACTCTCTGCAGACGGACTAAATTGGTTCCCTCATACAACAGTTCAATTTTAGAATTTGTACGCAATATAAATTGTATGCGTCAATGATACATTTGTCCACTGTTTAGGGTCTACATAAAGAACCTTTATTAGTTCCATCACGTTCATTCGTTGGGCTTATAATACCTAACAACTACTAGCGCGGTGAGTGATGTTGTTAAAGCTTACTTTTCCAAGGGAAGTACTCCCTGGTTACGTGAAGTACCTTGCCTGAGCCGGTAATCGAACTCTGAACTTCCCGGATGCGAGGCCTTCACACCAACCAGTACGCCATGGAGCCCACACACAAGAGATAGTATATAGACGGTAGGATGTAAAGAAACTTTACTCTCTCGGTCTCACGGCAATGGACTTAGGGTCCTCCAGTCTGTGAACCCGCGAATGGATTACTGTTTATTACAGTTAGAACTATTGAATGCGATTTCAGAGAATCTACTTCTAATTTATTTTTTCCTCTTGAATTTATCAGCAAATGGGACTGATAAATAGAAAATGTTCATTCGTATTCTGGTGATATTAAAATCTGAAACGGACCGTAATTTTGGAGGCATTTCATGTACGTTTTTATTATAACATTCGAAAACATCTATCTGAAATACACAGGAAAGCGTTTCTGTGACGTTGACGAGCAAATGCAATGTCGCAATATCCTCCAGTCGTAAAAACGAGAAAATCGTGGGCACGGGTCGAGCATTTCTTGTGGGCCGCGAGAGGCCAGCACTCTATGTAGAAACTCAATTTACGTGAGACGTGAATGAATCAATGGTGCAGAGGGCTAAGCTCTCACGCAGAGGCAGAGTTCGGGAGCAGGGAGAGCAAAAATCTGAAAAAATCCACATCGTACGAACCCAATTATTTTTGCGAGTATTTTGTATAAAGAAAATGTTACGGTCAAGCCCTTGCAAATATATTGGGTGACTACTGAAAATAAGAATGCAAGATACTACGTTACTTGTATCCATTTGAAGAACTGCAAGCGGTTATCTCAGTCATCCGCCAGCGACAGGGTTTCGGTAAGATCCTAATATCTTACCCTGCGCATCCAGTTGTACTCATCTGAGTAAGAGTTTCCGCTGTGAATTTGGTACAGCGTCTAACTTCACAAGAGTAGAATATTAATCTTGTTTTCTACCGATTCAACGTTCTTACTCGTTTCTATGCATTTCTATGCATTTCTACCTAAAGAAAAATCCTCTGAAGGTAAATTTACGAAGTTTCCGATTGCCCATAAATTTTGTACTGACGTATGATTATATTCGTATAAAACCCCCTAGTGTCGTCAAACGCGATCAAAAGAAAGACTGGTCATTTATCATACACTTCAGAGGAACTTGGGATCAATGCACAAGTGTATTCTCACGGTGGATACCTTACCCGAAGAATCTTAAAAGAAGGCATGAAAAGTTAAGTAGGCACGAAAGGAAAAAAAGTCGCAGTTGAGGTGACCTTTCACTGCGATCCTTCATGCAGGGAAAGATAAATATGGTCAAATCTGATTTTCAAATTTAGTTTTCCTCAGTTTAAGATGTTTTCCACCTCGCTACAGATACGAAGACAATTGTCGGTTAACTTTCCTAAAATGGTCATTACTACTTAGGAATACCGAAAATTACTGTATTTACTTTCTAAAGGTTTCGGTCCTACATTGAACTAAAATGCTGATGAGCAATTTCTAAACTTCGGCGTCATAAAAGGTCTGAAAGGTCATATCTGAGTAACTATTGCCAAGAACATGAAAATTTACTTTAGTGTTCTGGTTAAAATAAATAACCGCGCGTGCCACATGCTGTGCACGTTGCAGTGCAAGTGAAAAGAGTCGGAAAGCACCTTCGCGTAACCAGGTGTACGGCAGAGCGTCGCTACAATTGGTCTTTTCTTCGTGTCGAGCCGTTGAACTTGAATGTGATCACGGACCGCAGTTACAATGAGAATATTTTAACGTGAAGCGAATAAACGAGTTAAATGTATTGTAAATACGAACTGCCTTAGATATTTGACAATTTGTAGTGCAAAGGGTAAGAAAGTATTTCCCGTTATTATTTTAAACTATTAGGAATACTATAGACTGCACCCGCTGGTACAAATGTTTTTTTGATACAAAAGGGTATTGTAGACAGCAGCACCCCAGTGACTACTTACGTTCCACCGAGACACGGAGCATTTCGTACGAACAATAGCAAACTAGGCATCAATGTACAAAATTAGTGCAGTCAGAGCTGTCTAGTCCACGAGCATGGTGGAATTCATTTTATTACCACAGAACTGCGAATTTGAATTTACGAAGTTTATTGTTAACGCGAATGTTCAGGGAATTATAAAGTCCCTCGAACTTTATTGCTCTAATCATCGGAACACTGCGGCACCACTAAAGAGGCACACTTCACTAACACACCCACGGCTGCAGACACGAGCGGCCGCAGACGGTAATACAGAGCTTCCAGTCACCGCTACTCGTGGTAGAGGTGCTCCCCACAGTTTAATTATGAAAGTTCTAATTTGATACAGCACGTAATCGATGAAAAATACAGTCTTTGAATATAGAATGTCGATACGGAGGATAGAATACCGTTAGTGTTCTTCGTGAATGCCACTTAGCAAATAATATGTTAGCGAGTCTTGCAACGCGAGGCCACACATAGCATAGTTTTCAGGAGTTTTCTATGGAGTAGCGTGTCGAAGGCAGATTCATTTGTACACGAGCCATTAATTAAGCATTTGGTGTACATTGGCTGCGGAAGAGATCTTATGGATCATTACATATTTGTATAACTATGGCCAACGCTGTACACTAAATGGTTCCACATGGATGAATAATCGACTTGGCAATGTTCCTGCCAATGTGCGACGGAGATTAGTTGTAATCGAGATTAGAAGCCCACCTCGGCGACATCCACTGGGTCATTTGTGATACATATTCTTCAGTACAATGTATCAAGTTGCCGTGGCAGTAAGGTGGCACGTCGAGGAATTTTTAGCGTCAAGTGTTTCAGGAGTCCCGGCGACTATGCTTGCTGACGAGTCCTTTTCAGTGAACTGCACGGAAAGAATCTGTTCTCAAGCTCATCGGTAGACAGCAGCAAATTTGATGCTTGACGTAGAGCAATCGATTAAGTGGATTCAATGATACCAGCGTTATAGGAACAAAAACTAGTTCCGATTTATTGATGAATTACTTGACCCTCCTTTAAGGGGTGGGGGAGCCATGGCGATACAAATGCGTAACGGGAAATTTAACTTGATGAAATGCTCTATTAATTGTTAAATATCTGATTCCACTGTACTATCAAATATCATACACGAAATAAGATTTAAGTTAGGCATCCATCCTAGGATGCACAGCGACTAGTCAACTGGGGTCGCGCATCGGAGGCACTCTATGGGAACGAGCACCCGCTTGCTGTGAAGTGCAGGAGAAAGCCTTGGTGGAAAAAAAAGGCTTCATGCAGAAATTTGAGTAATATCCCTTGTTCATCGTGAAAGGATATTTAAGTTCACCAACGAGTTCGAAAAGCTATCTTTGTGAATTTCCCCGTGTTGGAATTTTCCCGTCAGGATAAATGGCGGGATTGTAAGCGCAAGCCCTGGGAATTGCGTCGCGCAAGATGCGACGAAGTAGTAAGTCATCGAACGTTTCAATTAATGGAACCCCATTCATAAGTTCCTCTACATGACGCATAATCCAGTCATAAAATGACTTCATTTTCTCAAATGTAAGCGCCACGTAGAGATCATATTTTTCCAAAGAAAGAGAGCTGGTGTTAAGGTTCCCAGTGATCATGGGGCGACACGTCTTCAAAAAGTTCGCGAAGGTCAATAAAGAGTGCAAGACCAAATTCGGGTACTCAGGAACGATGCCTGTAAATATCTGCATTCCGGTAATGCACGAGCACATCTTGTACAACTCCGTCGTGGTCAATGTCATGTTCTCCCATTCAGCAACCTCTGGGAGGATCGGTACGAAGAGGGGCTCGCGTGGCTCCTCAATATCCGTGGCGGCGGCCCAGCTGCGAACAAGGTTTGTTGAGCAATGATGGATAAATGCTCCAAGACTCGGACGGTTACAATAGGATAAGTTACAATTTGGAGTCACAACACTATGTATGATCAATGCCGATCGGTAACCCTGCAGCCTGCCTTGAGCAGTAAGCTGTACATGTACGTGTGTGCCTCCGTTTGTGTAGCAGAAATTACGACGCCCACATACGAAGTTCATGACTATGCACAACAACATGCCTTGCATATCAGAAGCTTACGGTAACTGAAGCTAAGCTATTCTCACCGAGTGGTTACGAATGGATAGAAGTTTCAGGAGATTGAAGCTTAAGGCTTTAATTGGCAAATGGCCTCATCCGTTCTCCAATCCTTCTTTTATTACTGTCGAAGTTAATTTCCGAGCTTCACTCAGAGTTGTTTTGCATTATACAAGCACAGGAGTTGGGATCACAGGACCTCAACGTTAGTCCCGCTACATAACCATAAAAATTTGTCTCTACGCTGGTCTACCGTCGGGTAATAATAAAAAAGCTCTTTCTACGTATTACCGAGAGTACGCGGTGGTCATTGTTTTGTTACACGCTTTTAGATCATTCCTCTATTCCCTGCTGATACAAGAGGATGAAAGAAAGATGCCGCATGATGGTTAAAGATCATCTTTAGGGCAGTGCAATCAAGATTGAAGGTGCATCGTTTGCGGTAAACTTCCATTTCCTATTCGAGAACGCTTTGAGAATTCGTTGATGACTCGAGGATCATCAGCAACGATTTATCATTAGAGGGGAACATACTCGTAAATATACATGATAGACCTCCTTCCCAAGTACCTTAATTCAGCGTTCAAGAAGAAATAAGCGAATTCTGCATCATACGCTACACATGGAGCTGGATTAGAGACCTGCATAATCTAAGTATAGAGGACGGGCGACATCTTGGACCTCACGATACCCGCACCTGCTCTGAAGAAGTCTCACCCGGCCAGGGCGCACAGAACTGTGGCGAAGAGAATAAATGGCCGTCATCGTCCTGTACATTTTACCCTGCACCTGGAAACTATGTTAATGATATACATTTAAAACCGCTTGATGACAGAACGGTGTGGGGCCCGGTTTTTTTATAACAATTCCAAACGTACGAGCTACAAGATTATATAAACAGTTGATTATATAAAAATCAATCGAAAACAGAGACAATAGAGCATCGCAGAATAAACACTGCAGAATCATAAGTAGCAAATCTTGCCTTGACGACCATTACCGAAACATTATCGTTTAGCTTCTAGCTCAACCCTACACTACTTAGTTTACCTCTAGTCGTGCACAAACAGAGGTCGCGAGGTGATGCTAGAGAAGGCGTGCGGAGGTTTAACAACAAACAATTGCGGTCAACTGTAACACTCTATTTTTTCGTTCAGACGAGTCGCGTTCAAAGAAGACAGGACAGTGAAGAGGTGTCGCTTGGGAATAGAATCACGCTACATTTTACGAAAGGATTTCTTTCAATGAAGTTCTACAGTGGCATGGAGAGGCACAGCACAATCCTTGAGCTTTCCAAGAAACCCAAAGATGTCAGAAGTCGATTGTTAAAGATCTATGACCTCACATGAGATGAGCCTGTAAGGACTAAATTAGGGTAAGAAGTTAAATTCCTCATAAAGACATACTTCACCCATATAATATACCAAACTTATAGGGACTGATTTCAAATTACCCGTAATTCATGCCGATTTTCGTTTCTTGAAATTCACGGTTGTGATTCTGACAAACGTGTGTGTTAGGCACAAAGGGTGCAACGCTTAAACGACAATATTATACGATGCATTCCGAGACTATTGACACTAAACACGACACTTCGCTCAATCAGTGTAACTGGAATCTTCATCAGCCCTGAAGACCATGATGGCAGTGGCAGTGTATGTTCTTCTTTCGTAATTATGGAGAACTAGACATGTTTCTCATTGATCTGTTTCTTGAAAATTTTCGTTTCAAAAACCGTAGAAGATATACTAAGATTCATGTATATTTGAACATGAAGAGTCAATTTTTGTAAAATAATTGTCCAAGCGAATAATTTCCGTTACTGTCTATGTTTCGACGCTCAAATGTCTTTCAGATCGGAAATAAAGATCATTTGATGGAAACAAAGTACTGAATTAATTTGAGTTACAGGGGTATATCCCTCGCAATTACCGCAGACGAAAAGCTTAGAAGCTTTGTAGATTATATGCCAGTAATTTCAGTTGACTTTTGTTGAAAAGTTTGTTAATGGAAAAAACCATAGTTGTTGTTTACTTATTAAAGGTAAAATGAAGGATACTGAAAGAAACATTTAACGATGGTTGTTGGTCATGGTTAAAAGTCAAAATGAAGGTTACAGAAAAAATGCAGTAATGCCTGGTGTTCGTCTTGAGCTTTGGGTTAGAATGATAAGAGGAACAAAAATTTCAAAATTATTTCTAACATTTTATTATAAGCCGCTGTATACTTTCATTTTTCAGGATTTTTCTCCTATCATAAAGAGGTAAAGGTTCGTCAAGGGAAATGATCGTGTTTATCAAAGAAAATTATTGTTTTTGTCAAGAGAAATGATTGTTTTTGTCAAGGGAAATGATTGTGTCTGTTATGGAACATGATTGTGTTTTGTCAAGGGACGTGATTATGTTTTGTCAAGGGACGTGATTGTGTTTTGTCAAGGGACGTGATTGTGTTTTGTCAAGGAACATGATTATGTTTCGTCAAGCTACTGAATGAAATACTGTACATGATACCTAGTACACTAATTAATGAAAATAAGAATGCTGCAGTTAGGATTAGTGTCCATATCCTAAACCTGTAGAGAGAGTTTAAGAGTCGTGAGTGGACGACCAATTAGACTGATTAGAAATGTGAAGTCTGCTCATCTAAACACGATTTAAACATTGATTTGAGACCACAATAATATCTGCTTTATATCATCGTAAATGATGGGGTCCAAGCTTCATAAAATTAAATCAAATAGCTACCCACAAAAGTACTTTTAACACTGGTTGTCACACAAATTTTCGACGGTAATTTTGAAATTTGGCTCACACCAATCGTTCATGCATAATTGTCCCACTCAGACACATATTCTATTAACTGAAGAATGTTCCAATAAATATTTCCTGTTCAATTCTGGCATTTCCTCTTCACTGCCGAGACGCTCCAGTTTCGGCTGTTATCGAAACTTGCGTCGTGGAATTTTGGCTTTCCCGACGTTCAAACGTCTGGAGCCACAGCGCTGTGAGGTGGGGCCTCGTGAGCTCCCAGTGATTAATTTTCTTCTTGAACACGAAAGCGCTGAGTTGAAAGCTCTATTAATTATGTAGCAGCCTGATTAGTTGGTTGAAGAGTGGTGTATTAGTTGGGATTATGGCGTGCGTGGGTATACGCTAGGAAATTTCTGAGAATTGCAAATGGCTTCCCTTTGCAGTAGTTGTAGTTTGAACGTTATTTTTCAGCTATGGAACTGAACGGGGGAGAGAGACCAGGTGTAGGTGATCTTTGATTTAGGGTTTGGTGGTGGAAGAGACTTCTCTTCTGACGTTGATGCTATAGGTGTTAGAGTAGATTGAAAGTTTCACAACCTACGTTAGGTGTGACGGAACTGCTCCTACTCAAAGCAAAGTGCTAGTAGGATAGTTCATTTGTGGTATTAATCCGTAAGCGTAACTTGCATTTTGAATCACTGATCCGGAGGTATATCGTTCCTAAGTCGGCCAATCGAAGCATAAGGATTCAATCTGTAAATATTCAGAAGTTCTCAGAAACTTCTCAAGTTATTTGCATTAAAAATAAAATTTGTGACAAAAATGTAGTCCAATTCGAGAAGGGACTATTCTGTAACGGGTGCAGTCGTACGGTACTGAAAACGCAAGTTTCGGCAAGTAAATTTATGGCACTTTTACACTTCATATACACGTATCTCAATGGGAGCATGTAGAGGCACAGTACATTAGATTGAACATCTATCGCCATTAACTTTAGCTACCATCGTTCGTGTTCGGCATTATTGCCGTAAAATGTCCAAAATATAATATACGCCGTGCATTATTGGGTCAGTAGGCTAGATCGGCATGTACTTCCATAGAGCACGAATCTATGAAGCGCTGGGGTAGACAGGCTATGCTTCGGTTCTCTTTTTTTTGTCTCGAAGTGTTTTATGCCTCGTCTCGTAACTGAAAATATTTCCCTCGCAATTAGGGTCTGTAATATGTATCGGATGATGCTCTGGCAATATACAAGGAACATCTGGAACCTCTGAATTGGTAGAAGTAATCTATTGAAATTTGTTGTAAGCATGGGAGTGAATGTACATCTTTGATGAAAAATTTCCATCCGAAAGATAGAAAGCCTCGCAGGGATAATGGCTTTGTAACCAGGTTAAAGTACAGTCTTGGTTTCTGCTGGCTTTCCCTGTCGAAGAAGCAATTAAATTGCTTCATTACACTGAACCGAGGGCACACTAGTAGAATGAACTACATAGCTTACAATTTGAAATTGGAGGCAGGCTTTAAATTTTTGGTGTCCTGAAATTCCAAGAAATTTTCGCGAGTGTGGAGTCGATTCGTATCCATTTGCGTAGCTGAAACTATCGCCATTTCGTGTGAACTTATGAACTTGGAATAGTTTAGTAGTTGAGCTGCTTAACCTCAGCAGGTGGAATACGCGACGTTAAATTTTGCGCCTTGGTTATGTGGAGATTTGTTTTCAGTTCTCACGCTCTACCATGGTCGCGATCAGCATCATGGCGGTCCTGATGCTAGCAGGTGCTGCACATTCCAGGTGAGATTTGATACTGGGACGAAGCATTTAATATCTAAATGCTTTTAGCAATACTCTTGAAATATCTTTTATAAAACTTTTTTCTTTATAGAAGCCAAAGAGGAATGCCAGCTGCCGTCGTGTAAGGTTTATTTGAGATTTCTATCTCTTAAAATCAAATGAATGAAGGATGGTTAGTTGCATTATCGGGTGACGTGTTATTACTCTAACGTAGAGGCAAGCGACTGTTGAAGCTCTCAAGTTTAATAGCTCGCTACGATTCAGGTTTGTCTCAAAAGACGAGCTGATGAGTCGCTTCGAAGCTTGCCGTATGTGATAATGCTGCGATAAGAGATATCGCTGTGACGTCAGTGACACCTGACGTCCTCCTAGGTGCCGGAATTCTAGAAAATACAAAAGGTATATGGTCTTCTAATGGAAAACCTGAAGATATTTGTATCGTCGTTAGATTTTGATGTCAAACATTGTTTATGGACTTTGAAAATGAACATTCCATGAGCCTCTGATTTACAACGAGTAATTGGTTGCGATCAGACCGTGGGTAGATCATGACCTACTGTGTACTGTGCCTGAAATCAAAGAGGGGAGGGAGGGGGAGATAAGATAGGCAGTAGGGTTAGGTTCGTCTATGGTATGGGAACTGGTGTTCCTAGGGGACATATGTAGGGTACCTCGGCTACAGATAGGCGTCGAGGCTTCAGTCTTTCGTGCCCATTTCGCATCTTCAAATCTTTACACGCTCTTCGCCGTCTTAGTTAATTCTTTACTTAGTTTCCATATGCGAAGACGCTTGTGTGGGAATACACTTTGGATGTAGATTTGCCATTTTCTGAGGTCAATACTACATGGATCTTACTTTTTGCTCATTGGATCATATTTCACGTAGAAGTGTTGCACTAATAACGCAATCCATTCTAATTAGCGTCCTTCTGCTGTTCGCGTGCAGATGCCCAGGCATGGAGGATGACCCCTGCCCGTACCCTGTGAGTTTGGGCAGCATAATGAGCCTGACCAAAGACCTCCGAAGCGCTGGTCACAGTAACAGAGCCTACAGAACTTCTGCTGTGCGCCAAGCCCTGTCTAGGGCTGGTCTCGCAGCTCTAAAAGACGTCAGAAAAGAAAAGGTCGTCAGTCGATCGGAATATATGATTCAGTTTGCCATCAATTTCTTCTTTAAAGCGATGGATCTTCTCAGAGTACCTTCGGAGGGAATCTTTACCGAAGATTTCAAAGCCCGCCTTGAGTTCCAATCGCCTAACTCCAGACAAAATAACGTAGTGTTCGCAGAATACTTGGTGATTGTGGACCGGTATTACACGAAAGTGATGAAGAAAATGGAAAGCAGACTCGAAGATCTGCTCTTCCAGTACCCGGGCGAGTACCTTACCATGGAACAGCTTGCTGTGGTGGAGTCCTCTATCGAAGAGATTTTTGGACGCGTCCTAGAGCACGAGACGAGAAGAATCCAACCTGGTTCAGAGTGGGAGCGACTTGCCATTGAATGATAAATACGCTTTGAGACGGTCAACTTTTTTCAATTTGAAAACTATTAGAATTTTCTGGTGTTAATCTGTTGAAAGCTTAAGTATACGTACGAAATTTGAGAACAAAGTTTTTTTGAGGAACCTTTTTACAAATTTACATAAAATTGCGGAGAAAGCGAGAGATATTCGGTTGTTTGGGCTGTGAAGATAATCGTGAAGATCTGAAACGAGACGAGATCTTGAAGCTTCATTCCTTATGAAACAAATACTTTCACGGAAGAGCACACGTCAATGTTTAGTAAAGAGGTGTTCCGTTTTCTGACGATACGGAAGGAAACTACTAAAAAACGCCCCCTCCTGTCGTTATAAATCGAAGACTCGTGGCGGAGGCTCAACCGTTTCGTACACGAAAAGACTACTCGTGTATTTGCGCTTGTGTAGCCATCGCGGACGCGTAGTGCACTAGAATACAGCAACGACGTTTAGTAGCGACTTCGGTGCAGGTGATCTGTTGTAATTGATAATCCGTAAATTTGTTCCACACACTTGTTCCGACGTGATGGTTCTCAGCACACTGGTGTGGCCTACTGTGAAGACAATCATGAAATGAAATAAAGAACATAAAATTGAACTTGCCTCTCGTGTTGTATCGCTCATAAGCGGTGCCGCAGATCCTCGGCACGTTAGGAATCGGTATTTTTGAGGGAGTTAGATTGGATAAGCTCCAATTCCCTCCTAGACATCCGGTGAAGTTTGTAAACGCTCAAGGCACCCGTTTCCCCTCGTGTTGTTCTATTCCAACGCTCCGTCTAAAATACATTGGAACGAAGACTCGTTTCGAGACTGCCGGCGACTAAAGTACGTCGCGACCCAAATAAGGTTATAGCGCTGGAAACGAATTGTCAAATTTTTTGACTTTCGCGCTGTAAATTTTGAGCAACACCAAGTCCAGAATAGATTGCACTGATGCCAAATTAGTGAGAATGCATGTAATCAAGGCATAAAATCATTCGTACTGGTAAAACACAATGCATCAATTCGGCATGAGCGAAAATACGTTATGCGTTTTATGTTTGCATTAACTGTAGTATGGGTTAGGTAATACTTCCGTGCCCTATACTTCAGCGAAAATTTGGCTGCTCAGTCAGTACGTGTAGGGTGGAAGTGCGCTGTTCCAAATCGGGTCTTATTCATTCTTTGCTCGAGGCTTGTGCATACTGATGAATGTTTGAAAGGAGAAATTCCTCTGTGTGAACTGAACTACGGTTTTTACGCATATAGGTAAGAAAATCTTTAAAGAAATCAATGCGTCAGTGTAATGTTGAAGTTCCAATTTTCTCGTTCACTTCTCACACAAGACTTGAAACACTGGAGCAGATCGGGAACAGAGCCCCAAAACTGTAGGACCGGATAGCCTTTCATTCGTCCTACGCATCCTAGCCTTGGAAATTGTTGAAATTTTCTAAGAGGGTGAGCGCTTCAGTGGAACCTAAATTGTTACTATATTGGTCTAGTACTCGTTTTAAAATTAATTTATTACAAGCACCCTTTTCCAATCCCACGGCTAGACTCTAAGCATTTGCCCGACAATCGTTGGCTAGGCAAAAGCCCGCCGTAAGGCCATGAAGACCAACTGCAGGTTCAGCTTTACTGGTCTGGGTTCCTTAAACGTGCCAACTGTAACTGTCGGCATATGGGGACGTAATGGTTGTTGCATTCACACGGTCGAATAGACCTCTTGAATGCACCGCTGGCTACCTGGGCGGTGACTTGGCAGGTTGGAACGTGATGTACGATTCATCGAGGTTACCGCTCACGAATAATTTCTTCTGTATTAAGCCTTGAACGAACCACCCAGAGATATCTCGTGGCTGCTGTTGTTGCATTCCCAAGGTCGCGGTCGTTGACACGGACCACGTGAAGGCACCTTCGGCCTTCACGGAGAAGTTCGTTAAAAGGAGACGTTCAACGTACTTTCGTAGCATTATGCTGAAGCTATCCATTTTCAAAATCTCCGTACACCCTGATGCTTCACAATTTAGGCTCGGGCTCGAATACGTTTCCTGGAGTACTGAAGAATGATACCTGGAATAGCATGAGCGCACTTCAATTGAAACCAGACCAAGTTGTGAAAGAGCATCGATGAAACTGCAAATTTGGTGGTGAAACTAAAAGTTAATGAGTCATGCAATGAGATTTCAAAATTTCTTTGTATAAAGTGAACATGTAAAATTAGTTTAATTAGACGTCCTTGCTGAAACTGTGGGCGAGGGAAAAAATGAAAGCTATTTTACATTTGAAATAATCTAGAGAACAACTCGACTTCGCAACTACGTTAATTGTATTTCTGTACTGCTGATAAAATTCTCGCTTCACCTTAAGTAACTGCCGGTGGATTTTGTTTGCAGCGGGCGGGTGAGTCTAATTTTGTCTAAGAACTTTATTCGTCTTACAGCCACTACATTCAACCCCTTACTGGCCAAATACAGTTGGAATGAGGCTGTATGTTTGGCTTCGTACGTAAAGCTACGTGGAACCTTACGTTCGCACGCAATAACGCTGGATTTGAATTTCAACTAAAACCAACATTACGAGAGCGGATTATGAAAGCTTTAGGGCAAATAGTCAAGTCTAACGTCCGAATGTCTCGCCAACATTGCCCCAACTTCACAAGCGCCCCAGCATGACGCGAGACTTACGGCACACCTCACTGACAGACCGACAGCAGCGGCCGCTGGTGTCGGGTACCCATTACCGACCCAGGAGTGTTCTCGTCATTGGATCTGGGACGGAGTTTTGGGGCCAAGAACTGCGTTATTTAGCGAAGGCTCAACATCGAAAGGCTCGTAAGTCTTCTCTGCACCGTGCCACACTCGTCATCGTTACGTTGTCGAGATTCTTCATGGTTTAGTTTTAGCAGTAGATTTTCATTCGCAAGCTCTCCGCGTCTTTTTATACCGCGAATATTAGCTAACCGAGATGGCGGGGAGGAAATGCTCGTGTTTATATAATTACATTGCTCTGTCGGTAAAATATGCAAGAGCATATTTTACTGAAAGCTCAGCCTTGAAGAAAAGGTGTCAGTCATTTGAAATTTTCGACAATGTAATCAAGACGTCTAGTATTTTCCGAAGTACATGGATATATCCCTGTGCAGTTAGAATATCATTGAGACACCTCACACTAAATAGTTTGTTCATAGAGACTCTTATCGAAATTGATGGAATTAACATCGAACTTGTCTTCCAATGGACCGGGGGACGGCACGTGGGTGATGACCACTGGGTCTTGCACTATGTATATTCGCAAGTTAGGCTCCGTGCAAGTCCCAGGCTCGGTGCCATTCCAGGAAGGGACGTCTCGGGGCAATTTTGAGGATCAACCCATTGTAGTCAATATATTAGTTGTGGGGTACGATGTTTTTGAGAAATGAACGCCGTGCTTCCCTGAATTTTCGAGTTCGTAATGTAAATTGGATATTAAGGTGTAGTACGACGGATGTAACAACTAGCCGTGGTGCTAAATATAAATGACAAATGCTAAGCGACGAAAAAAATCCAAGGTTCAGTCTCGTCTCAATTGCACGAACGCAAGCTTTATAGGGTCAATTGTCGAATGTATATGCGTGGCAGGAAAGGAAACTCTACAGAATTATCCATTTTAATCCAAGTATACGACAATATCCGCGATTTCCATAATTATCAATTGTTAGAGTGAGTTTAAATTTACTGCCCTTCCCTTCTTGCAAGAAAATTTAGAACCACAAGCCAGGTTCAAGAATTTCCCCCCAGCACATTTCTCTCCAGCGGAGCTATTCCATCTCAATCAATTTCAGGATGGAGGTCACAGGCTCGCAGAATTTGGTTCCCCACGAGGCTTCTAAGGCGCACGTCATCTAAAGTTTCAACTAACGGATAGCTGTCCACGAGTCTCTCTACGTCCCGCATAATCACGTCGTAAAAGGCTTTCATTTTCGCAAACATGAGCGTCACGTAGCGATCATGTTTTTCCAAAGAAGTGAAGCGCCTTCCGTCGCGAGATATGATTGAGGTGCACGTCTTCAAAAACTGCGCGAAAGTCGTTAGTGAATGCAAGACCAAATTTGGGTATTCAGGATACACGTTTATGAACAATTGCATTCCCGCCATGCAAGAGCACATCTTCTGGAACTCCGTCGCACTGATCGTTATGTTCTCCCACTCGTTGGGATCAGAGACGAGCGGAATGTACATGGACTTTTGTTGTTCAACTGCGGTAGCGGAGGACGAACTGGAAAAAAAGTTCTTTTGAGCAAGACATAAAATCTGCGGCTCTAAGTTAGAATATAGCAATGGGGTGAAGCCATTTTTTACACATTTGGGATGGATCTGAATTTTAGAACTGTCATGTATAAGTACGGGAAAATAAAATGTGTTCATTTGGGTGTACGATCTTTACGATTACTTCAAGAATACTACTTCATTGCCTCTATATTTCAACTTCTGCAGCTTCAAAGTATCCTGCACTGGTTGTTTAGGAAGAGGGAATTCTACAGAAAACTTCAAGACCACGTCGTTGAGAGTATAAATATAATGCAGGTACTCCTTCGGCGGTAGGAACAAATGACCGCTTTTCATAGCCCTCATTCATTAATAAAGGCTTCCGAGAACCTGTGCAATTTACTGCTAAGAGGATAAATGATGTCCGGTCATTACTTGCTCCATTACGAGATGGAGGAGAGCGAGGGCGATTAGGCAAGGATTAGCTTTGAGGCAATGTTATTATAATTACGAGTCGATCGCTTCAGTGATTCGTAACTGAAGAATTACCAGTGATTTATCATGGTAAAATGCATAGATCAATAACATCCTCTCTGAGCCTACGCCCTTACCTCAGTCAAGTTAGCTCAAAGCTGCTGTTCTTTCTAAATTTCAGAAGTCACGGATTGAACTACATTCAAGTAAAAGCCGATATATGTGCGAACAAATTTGAGGGATAGACCAGTGACTTCTAAATATACATGTAGATCAAGATACCAATAGTTATCTCAAGGTATTTTAGTTTGTAACATATGGATCCCAAACCCAACACGCTACTCAGAACAACATCGACGTTCTGAATAGTTATCAATATAGAGGGAATCATCAAGATGCGACACTTGTTGTAAGCAGCTTTTGATTTGTGGCCTATGTGGCTACTTCCATGTATTCGAAACGTGTGGTTTAGACCAAAAATGCAGACTGCAAACTGGTATAACTAATTATTTAATATAAAACTATGATGTCCTTAAGATAAGCGACTCTCCCATTAAAACCACCTATACCCCAAAGTTCGGGAACATTTAACTCCTACATCGCCCACATGTTCAGTCGAGACGTGCTCACCTCGCCAGAATGCAGAGCATTGCAATCGGAAGAGCCAGGGCCAGCATTTTACAGACTTCACTCTCTACAAAAAATTAAAGTTTAGATGGTGTACATAACAGATATCATTTCAGGTATCAATATTACAAGTATCTGAATCAGAATGAGCTTCGATTGAGAGAGGCAACTTAACAGGCCAAGTTCATCCACAACGCGTAAGCGTTGTAGACAAGAATTTGTAGAAATTTTTATTTGGATTCAAATTCTCCCTCTTTTGTTAGCTGAATGATATAGTCTTACTTTTAGCCATTTTATACCGAATCCTGCTTTAACTTAAATCTCCACCCCCGAAAATATCGATAAATAGCGCTTCTCATCCTAGGTGACAGACTTCAAAGCTGCTCAATAACTCCTAACGAGCATCATGATATCGTAGAACGTAACGTCCCAGAGAACGGGTGTCAGCTTCACAAATTTTATCAAGTGCGACCACTTAACACCCCGCATCACAACACAACATGTTTTCCATGGTCGAATTTGAACCGATGCTGGACGTAAACGCTAGGGAACCATAGCGTGTGTTCTGGACGGACCACAGCAGTTCTTGTCTTTTTCTTAGCTTGGAAGAAACGAATCTAAAGAAATCAGGACTGTGAATATGTCTTCTTACAAATGTAATGAGTCTCTTCAAGGTTTATCTCTATAATCGAAAATTATTAATGAAAAATTTGGAACTGTGTTCTGCACAACACATCAGAACTGCGCTCTGTTATGCCATCCATGTATTTTCCCTGCAGGTAAATCATACTGTGTGAATTTAACTCTTTCCTATGAAATTGTTAGATAATCAAATATTTGTACGTTTTTTTAATCAAATGAATTACAACAAGTTTTCAATTACAAGTAATTGAATTGAGTTAAAATGTGGAGCAATTTTGATATGTTTGGATACGAAGTAATTACTGTAAGGTGAAGTATAAAGTAGGCTAACTCTGTTGATATTGATTATAAAGTAATTACAAAAAATTTTAATCGAATATAATATATATATATATGTTGCCAAATGAAAAAACTTTAGGTATGGAACGAAAATTTTTCAAATTTTGCAATTCAAATTTTTATATTACTACCATACATCGATATAACTAAAAACTTTCTGCAGCATACGTAACTTTGAACGAGGGAATACTCATTGATGCAGTATTTCCATGATGTTCACAATTTTTGTGTCGAAAAGCGTTGACAATCGCTATTTTAAATTTGGATGTAAATTTTTTAGGCCTCTCGTTTATATATCTCCATTCGAACGCCCGTCCTTCACAACCATTATTCGCACTTTTCAACTCGCAGCCATCCCCTCTTGTGCTTTGGTAATTACTGTTTCTGCGGCCCAAGCTGGGCCAACCTTTTCGTCTTGAACATCTCTGGGCTAGCTAATGAGAACTGCTCTGCTCGGTGACGTCACTAACCAAGCGTGTCTAGCTAATCGTCAAATAAACAAAATTCTCTTATTAAAATGTAATAAAGTTAAAACAAAAGCAGTATTTAATGCCAGTTCTGGCACAGTAACAGGAAGTTCGTCAGTAGCCCAAGACCTGAGGAGCATTGACCCACCGGACGTGAGGTCTTCACGAAACTGAATCAAGAAGAAGAAGAAGAAAAAGAAAAAGAGCCTTTATAATTCCAACGCGTTTTACCGTTGGGTTCTCATTGACTTACATCTACTGGCGTAGAGAGGGATGTGGGGAAAGTGTGGTTTAAACTTCCTCTTTTTAGGGAATTACTCCCTGTTTTTTTTTACGTGAAAATACCTCTACTGAGCCGAGATTTGAACTAGGGGCGTCTCGGTTACGAGGCTATCAAGCTAGCAGTACGCCATGGAGCTCAGAAAAGAGGAAAAAGAGAAGAATAAAATGAAAATGAACGATAACCGCTGTCGCAGGTGAATTACGAGCTGTCATTGAGCAGCTTTATTACTATATTACTTAGGCTTAACTAGTTGGCAAATGAACTTCGAAGTCGTTGATTAACGGCACAAGAGGGGAAGAACTGTACTGTGTAGTTGGGAATCGGCACTCATTCTCTCTAGTAAACCGGTGGGTCCTCTGTTTAGAATTTTCATTATGAACTTTACTAGCCCTCGTGAGCGTTCGGGATCACGATCGTCAGGTACTGCGATTTGACTGTTGTTTGCGTCCTCGCTGCAAAGTCTACAGATGGCGGGAATATAGGCATTCTTGATAAATTGTCATTAGGGTGGAAGATAACCCTACGATGCAATCCATGCATTAAATTACTAGGCAAAGGCAAAGTGATCTCTACGATCGTCTCGTCGACGCCCGTCACTGTCCAATAAACGTGAAGGATTGCAGAAGTGCCATCATTCGTACAGCAGGCCACGAAGTTCTGCAGTTTGTCTTCGAATGATTCAATGAACGAGCCACCTTCAACTCTATGTCCGTCCTGGTGTCGATTTTACAGTTAGTTAGTCAAAACTAACTTATTACAGATGTCTGATTCCAAGTAATGTTTATACAACTCGAAGTCTTTCCTTCATACTAAATTAAATTTTACTTCAGAGACGTGGGATAGTTAACTTAATGAATGACCTTACCATGTTGAAACTAGAGTTGAACATTACGTCAGTGTGTTGAACATAAATGAAATTATCACTTGAATTAGCGTGTCTCTAACTCCGTAAAGTTAAAAAATGCAAAATTTGTAATGCAAATTATTAAGAGAGCTGATTCCTCTTGATTTGAATTACTTGATCTTGCGCCACCGTAAGTCTAACTAATCGTCCTACTTTACTGCACCCCTGGTGACTGCTTCATTAATTACAGCAGAGCTTAGGCTGACCTCGGTATTAATTCATCTCAGTAACTCAAGACAGGGTTTTCGAAGAGAGGTCAACACTTTCCTTGCGATTCTCCACGCAGGAAATATTTCATGTCGACTAAATTTCGGCCGAGAGTTTGAAATTGAATGATTTTTCTGTCACAAATTTAGTCATCATATTCATTTTCCCTCTAATACCAACTAGCTTATTAAAGTAATGAACATAAATTTTAGAATAACTGGAAAATTTGCATTAATGCATGTTAGTACGTTCATTAGGTTAGGTTAAAACCGTTAGACGATCGCGTGTACTATACCTGCATATGGCGCATGCCGCAGTCAAAGTGTTGATCAAAACTACGGTTTCGTCCATTCTCAAGTTTTGATGCTCAATGACTGCTTCACTGTCGTGAATCTGAAGATTTCCCTGACACTGATCCCTTGCACATTTAGTTTTATCATTTTCATAAAGTTGTGAAATTTCAAGGACTTTCTAAGTATGTTAGAAGTTCGGTGTTGAGAGTTCGGTCAAGTGTCTTCTCAATCGTGAGAGGCCTTTAGAACCGACTATGCGCTATGGTACTGAAAAAGGGGGGCAAATCAGAAGAATTGCGTTTGAAGCGAGGTGGATGATAAAAGATTGCATATTTGAAAGCTTTGCCGACTCGCACCACCATAAGCGTTCAGGTCATTTCTCACTTCGAAGTGTTGTATAGTTCGCTATTAACACGTTGACTCCGATTCTCCACACAGGTAAAATTACATGCCGACAAATATCTCTACTGTGAATTTAAAAATGAAAGATGTTAGTTTCACAAATTTGGCTACTCTTTTAATTTTCTTTCTAATCAGAACTAGCTTATTCGATTGGTGAACACAAATATGAAGAAAACAATAAAATTTGTATTTACACATGATAGTGCTTTGGTTACATTAGGTTAGGTTAGTTGATCGCGTGTACCATATATGACCCACTTCGGAGTCAACGTGTTAATTCAAGGTGAAAATGTAGTCCTGGCGTTTGTGAATGCTGCACTCGATGAAAGAAAGGAATAAGACTGTCTAAGCGAAGTTTCTCAGCTGACGCAAGTCCATGGCTTCAGGAAGATTCCTGTGACGTAATCATGCTCAAGTGATGTGACAAAAGGTATAGAAATGCGAGTCTTGCTCCTTTTGAACTCGAAGCCTCTCGTGAAGTCGTGCAAAGACGGTGAATTTACCTGTGCGGGCCGAACATTGCCATATTTTACGAGGGACAAATGTCTGTAAATGCAAAATGTCTGATGCGTTCGCAGTTTGAGGGAGAGACTCTATATGTATATATATGAAAATTACGTGGTTGCCATCTTGTCATGACGTGGCATTTTCCGTTTGCATCATGGAGGGACTTCACGAGAACTGGGTTTTGCTTTGTTCGACTAAGTGCTCCCTCGCTAATGAGTTTTTGTCGAGCTGTCGAGTGGATTCATTTTAATTTCATCCATTTAAGTGGGGAGATATGGACGGGCCTGCTGGGATGGGAATATCTGCTCGAGAAAAAGCTAGTGTCGCGTGGAGCTTTTTCGGTAAACAAAGCTAGTGTTCCTAGGTCTTTTATATGACTGTTAATCTCTGGTGAAATAATGCATTTCCCCTTTCACTGTTACCGACTGCTTTCACACCTGCGCAGTGATTCCTCAATTGTTAAAGTCTGTATTAAATGGTCTCCACTTTCGCTCTCTCGAGGTTGCATTCCATATGGCGGAGGATTTTTAAATCAAACAAAAAAAACGGATTCCCTTCTGACAGTCTCGATGACTAGGAATACGAACCCGAGAATATGGGCTCAGAATCTTCTACATAATTCAGACACGAAATAATAGAAAAGCAACGGGATAATTTGAGTAGATTGATGCCTATGCACGTTATGAAAAAGCCTGACAAATTTTTACGATGTTTAAGAGTTAAAATGGTGGGATACTAGGCTCCTTTAAAGTACCGTTGCGAATGTATGTTTACATATATGATATATCTATTCATTTTGCAGGTAACCGGAGCCAGTTACAGGCAAGATGATGAAACTTGTCTTAATGATGACTTTTATGTCCGCGTGTGCACATACGATGTAAGAATAGAATCTGTCGGATTTTTTGTAGTACTGAATTTCTGTGTCAAGCAGCAGGATAAAAATTTATCGTTTACTATTAAAATAAGCATTGAACTGCAATTTGAATAATAAAGATTTTTCTTGGTATCGTATAGAATCGTTTGTATTTCAAACATCAAAATTTAAGTAGCGAGGTTATTTACCTTATTCAGAACTCACAGGAGGGTGAAGGCAGACGTAACTTTGTATTTTTTTGTGTGTGCCAAGAAAAGTGTTTTTAAATATGCTCTAGGCTGAGCCTTCTTGAAATGATAGTTATAGACTTGCATCCAGTTTGGTTGAATAGATTTCATTTACTGCAGCCCTGACTCGGACGCGAACGAATTCCCTCTTAGCCTGAAAAGCGTGAAGGAGCTGGCCAGCCCTGACCATACGGGCAGGTGGAAGGTACAGGGCACCTACACCGCCCCGCGTGCCCTGGTGCGGGTGGCACAGGCTGGCCTAGACGCGCTGGAGCTGGTGCAGCGCTATAGGGTGACCAACATTCCAGAACTTCTCGTAAAATTCAAGTACATATTTTTCAAACACGCGGTGGGCCTCTTGCACGAATCAGACACGTGCGTCTTCGGCCACAACTTTTCGAAAATTTTGCCGGTCTGGAGCAACAACGAACGTTCGAACGCTTTGTTCGCTGAATTTCTAGTTTTCTTTGAAGATTTCTTCGAAGCTCTTCTTCTGGAAGTCGAAACCTTCGTGAGCGTGGCGTACTTGACGCTTCCCATCGAAGCGACGTTCCAGAAGAGAGCGATGGTGGTGCTGACTTCGATGCATATGGTGCTCAAAGACCTTGTCGATACGTACACGGAAGTTTTGGATGCAAAACTTTGATTTGTTTACTTCCGATCTTTATGGGTGGTTGAATAAATTACCAGATTTCAAGTAAAATTATTCATGGTTGTCTTGACAGTTTTCAATACCTGCGGGCGCTGCATTAAATCGGTAGCGCTCGATCATCGGTGAACGCGAGGGTTTCGAAGTGAAAATTTCCTCATGAAACTAGCATCATAAGCGTTAAACTAGTCTTATAACTCTTGATGAAATGCAGTATCTGCTATTATATACTGTAAAGAAAAACTAAACTTGAAAAATGTTATTGAAAAACATACGAGCTTAGTGGAATTTTTGCCCAACATTAACGTAATCAATATCCATTGAGGATATAAAAAATACTGGTTTCTGTTTCTACGTTCTTTTACAATTCCATCTGAATCTAAATGAAAGTATTTTTCAGTAGTCTAATGCTCAGAACGAGTTGAAAAGGTGTTCCAAAATAAATGCCTTTCAGATTGAATAGAATTTTTGATTCTAAAGAAGAGATTGTTATATCTATAGAACAATTGTCTAAGAAGAAGGCTGCAAAGACGCTTGAAATTCCGTGAACTAATTTATTTACCAATCTCAAACGTAAATATCTGAAACTGCTGGTATCGTTCGTAAGTCAAAGTGCTGTACATCATGTGGTTATTAGATTTTACACTTATAAAACGCTAGATTCAAAGCCGAAAACTGGTAACCTCAAAAGAGGTCTGAACGGGATAGTGACCTATTGATGTGAGAATAACTGAAGAGCTGCTTAGGAACGGCTGGATCAAGTTCTTGAAAATCCTTCAAGAGAAGGGGAACAATGTATCGAGGAAAACTGTTTGACAGGTTAATTAACGAAGGAATACATTGCAGCATTCCAGCATCAAGGCCTGTCATTTCTGAAATAAACCAAAGAGCTTGTCAAGAATTTGCTAGCCAGCGTGTTGTCTGGACAAATAAACGAGGTGAAGTTCATTTTCATGATGAATCAAAGTTCAAATCTGGATCAGCCGATGAAAAGCACGTACAACGCAAAAACTGGTGAACGATTCCCTTGTTAAATTGTGTGTGTTGAAGACGGTGAAGTTTGGACGTGGGAGTGTAATAGTGTGGGACAGGAGTTCGGCCAATTGTCTGTTTGCATAAGAAAAGCAATGCTGAATTTATAGGCAGCTTCTTCAGTAACTTGCTGTTCTCAATTTACTACTTGCTACAGTTTAACCTCTTACTTTCATGCACGACAATGGGCCTTGCCACGAGGCAAAAACGGTGACAGCTTTTCTTGAAGAGGAAGATATTACTGTGATGAAATTGCCAGCTCTTCAGAGCCCTAGGCTACTCCCATTTCAGGGAATCTTGGGAAGATCAAAGGAGTGAGGGCTCGGGAAGCAAATATGTAAAATTAAGACCTGTTGGAGTTAATGATGGATGAATGGGAGGGTACAACTGGCCCATTTTGCGAGAAAGTAATTGGGTCATGCGGAAAAAGATTCAATGAAGTAATTAAGCACCAAGGAATATTCAATAACTGATGATGGATTTTCACAATTGTACATATTATCGAGGAATTTTCAATATGCTTTTTACCTCTTGACCAATGTGGAAAGCTATTTTATCTCAAATTGAAGTATTAAAGAACCATGATCGGAAACCACAAATTTTGTATGTACATTATACATATTGATTTATTATACATTGCAAAAATTTCATTACAATTCATCTACTCTCGGAGCAATAATTTCTTAACGTTTTGTTTCCGTTCGTTATATCGAGGCCAAATGAGTCGACAGCGGTTCTGCGCCCCAAATGGTGCATGTAGCAAGCCAATACAGGAACACGGTAAATAAGCTTGCAGTATTAAGTTTGATAAAATTCATCTAGGATACGTAGAAGTTTCAACAGTCGTCCCATTTTTAAGCAAATTTGACTCGTTCGCTCATTTTAATTAAACATTTACATTTTGAACTCTTATAAAGTAGGATATTTAGAAGTCAAGTTTAGTCGAATCTTGCTGAATTCTGCGCTGACTTTCAAAAGCTGGTGTAGCAGTATAAAAATACTGGAAGGCTTCGGGTAATCATAGCTATTTTCAATACATTTACGTGTGGGATCCCCATTCATAATTAGTACTGCCGTTGCCACGCCGTCCGGTTATATATGCTGTACACAACGTACAAATGTCAGAAGCATGAAGAGTTGTGTTCAGTAAGGTCAGGGTTTGCACTAAGTGATGTTAGCATAAACTAAGAGATGATACCTGTTCATCTATGATGTCAACTTTTTTTACGACTAGTTACGAATACTTGAACTTAGCCGATGCACATGGAAATCTAGGGACAATTTCACGAATGGTTATTTATTACCCGTAAAATAGGTGTGGTGCTCAGTACAGTAATTTGACTATATTAGTTTCGCGACTGGTGAAGCATACGGGGCATTTTTGTTTCAGTTATACGTAGATTACTTTTTCTTAGGATGCCGTCAGAAATGAACGGTTCCCACTAATCTCGAGGCGACGCTGAATACGAGCGAGCTGTTCAGTGAGCTTTTGAATGCTGTTGGCCTCGCATGCAGAGTTCAAGTGCAGATTGTAGTACGGTACAGATTAGTCTAGTGAGATGTAAGTTAGTATTCTTGGTTAACGTGAATGACGTGACCGAAGTGTTCGATAAAAATAACTCATAGGCTAGAGATATAGCACAGAACATAGAGAAATTCTTTATATACTACTGAGAATATGGAGAAATTCTTCATATACTACTGTGGCAGTTACATTTTTTCGCAATTTAAAAGTGTACATTTCTGTAATTCTTGCTAAGATCCCATCTGTGATGCTCATTATTATGTATTTAAAATTTTTGATCTGATTTGAGAAACGCTTGCTTCTGACGTCTGTTGCTGCCTGGAAATTCCTTCCCCTGATGAGAAATGCTCTTAGAAGCGCTCTTATGCGAGTATGAAATGCACCACGAGACTCGTTTCGTGGTCACTTTAATAGGCATCGGATGAGCAATAGTGTTAGGGTTATACAGCGTGCTATGGAGACGCGTCTTCACCTATGGATACGTCTTCAGGACTTGTATCTTTCGTGCACACCTACTGCTTTAGATTTTCACTGACTCGCCTATCTCTTCTTTGGGTTTCCTTTCTCTTCATTCCTACACTCTCCGTTATTTGCGCATGGGGTCCTGAGTGGGAACACACCTTATGCATAAATTCGCAGTTTTCCAGTCCATACAAAATGGTCCCTAGTCGTCACCCTCTTTGGATCACAGTTCATGTGATCAGGGGAGCTAGTGAATTTAACACGTTGACTCCGAAGGGGGGGTCATATATGGTTCACGCAATCATTTAACCTAACCTACTGTAACCAAAGCACTATCATGTATAAATACAAATTTTCGAGTTTTCTTCAAATTTGTGTTCATCAATCGAATAAGCTAGTTCTGATTAGAAAGAAAATTAAGAGTGACCAAATTTGTGAAACCAAAACCCTTCATTTTTAAATTCAGAGATATTTGTCGGCCTGTAATTTTACCTGTATGGAGAATTGGAGTCAACGTGTAAAGCTAACTAATAATCATTCCGTGGCGACAGTCATCTTTCAAAGACTCCATAGTATAGTAACCTGCAGTCTGATTAGGACTGTTGATCTTATCTCTATTCTTCTGAGTAATTCTTTAGCACACTGTGGTATACCGTGAAGTAAAAATTTACAACTCGTTCAATTATCTTTTGACACTTTGCCTCCGTAGTGGGTCATATATGGTACACGCGATCATTGAGCCTAACCTAATGTAGCCAAAGCACTAACATGTACGAATACAAATTTTCAAGTTTTCGTCAAATTGTGTTCATAAATTGAATGAGCTAGTTCTGACTAGAAAGGTAATTCATAGGACAACCAAATTTGGGAAAACAAAGTTCTTAATTTTCCTATGCACTACGGAGATATTCTTCGACATGAAATTTTTTCTGTATGGAGAATCACAGTCATTGTNAATAGATTTAGAGTTGATTGTTGCAAGGAATCTTCTACACAATCGGAGAGGCGTGATTAGAATCTCCAAATATTTTTTAACTTCGCTGAGAACATGACTGAAGTAGATTATGTAATTCTGTTTTACTCCGACGAATACGAACAAATTTCATATGTTGATGTACTAAATTGTGCACTTGGGTGCATTTCGCTTCAGTAAATTGTAAAATGTTTGATGTTCCGGGTTACAGCAGATTCCTCGATTTCTCCTAATGGTGTTCAAGTCAACATGCATGCCAGACGTAGTATCTTCCCGGTACCCTTAGACATCAAGCTCAAATTCTACTTTAGTTACTGTAAAACTATAGCGGGAATAATTTTGAACTTCACTCTCTTTTTACGTGTGAATATTCTTTGATTCTAGAACAGGCTTGCGTATCGTGGAACCGACCTCTCGCCCGACTCTCTGGAATACCTGAAGCGAATTTAACATTCTCATTTTCCCAGTAATCCAGTTTTCAAGCCACTGTCTAAACGTGCTCGGGGTTTTGACACAGGTCTGTGCAGAGTTTTCTAATGATTTGTTCAGATGGTTAATTCGGTCGTTGTGGGTGGAGACGAGAAACTTCTCGTTACGGTGTCTTAACAAATTCAGCACGCTCTGACGCTTCTACTGATTTTTCAATCCAATTCATAGTCTTGGAGTTAATTTGCTAATTTACATTCACTGCAGGATTTCAGAATTATTCAAATTTACTTCTTTTTTTGGATGTTCTGAGCATGTGACGTTTCTGCAAAAAATTATAAACTTTACCCCAATCTTGATGCCTTCGCCCTAGTCTTTAAGTTAAATTTTTATCGTAGGGAATTCTCTCGTATTCACAACTTTAGGATGGGAATATCCTGGTGCTCGCAAACGTGCTGCGAGATGTTCATCCAAAGCTTAGATCCGCACGAACATCATTTTAGGCAAGGAACGTTGAGGAACGAACGCAAGGAACGAACGCCCCAGCGAAATGTTGAATAATTCGAAATTATTCGGTAGTTTAGAAACAACTTTTTAACAAGGTATCGAACTTGGAAAACTTGGTGGTGATCTCTGAGATTATCTGAGATTTGCTCGCAACTTCTGCAAACGTCGTCGACAATGCCAGCATTGGAGGCCCGCGTAGCCAGCGACCGGAGACGCGGCAACTCTAAGGGGCCTATCCCGTGATCAGTGTCAGAGGACGCCTATGTACGGCCATCGAATATCAACTTTGCCCTGCATTCTCGAGTCGGGCTGGCACTCTAGGGACTGCGCAGTCCCGTGACTGCCAACCTGCGTCCAGACGTACACTGATCGTGTGAAGGGATTTCGAGAAGAATCAGATCACATGGCTGTTTTTTTTGTGAAATGTCCCTAGGCTTAATTTATTACTACCATACCAATGGGCTAACCATGAGCAGCCCACTGATGAACCAATTACCGAGACTATGGCACCCAACGCCAAAATATTGTCAGTTCTGAGTAAATGTTCCATTCTCAACTGTCTTCAGACTCGCACATGGATATAAAGCTAACCTTAAGTAAAATAGGAATTTAATGCAGCAAATGTCAGTTGTTCCTTCTGAATTGATCCACTCAGAGGTCGCTATCCCGTAGGCAATAGGTTAGGTTACTTAAGTTAGTCTATCATTTGCCATGAAGACATTGTTAAGTTACCTCAATTTAGCTAGACCTTCAGGATTTCTGTCTTTCGTGCCCACTTTGCATCTTCCTATGTTCATGTCTTCTTTGATTCTTCTCCATCATTTCTTCTTCGTCCTTCTTAACTCGCTGTTTCTGTGCGCAGGGAATGTTGTATGGGAACACACCTATGCATAGACTCAACATCTTCTAAAGCCCATACTAAATGGTTCCTTCTTTTCGATCTCTTTGGATCAAATTTCATGTGGGTAGGAAGCTTTAAACTAAATAGTAATATGCAATGATTTTTTAATAGTGATGTTATTACTAGAACTCTTGAATAGTGAGCTTGGGTCGATAAAATTCTTCTCACAGTGCGACGCAGTGAAAGGACTAGTGGGTCTTTCGTGCAATATAACCTGTCTAAGCTTGTGCTGATGGTCACTATATAAGTAGACTCCATTTTTATACTTGGCTCTAAAAGGACCCATTTATTTCTCACATTAACGAAGTGCTGCAAAATCAGTCCCTTCGATGCTCTTTGGCGTGCATTTATTCTAGTTATGAACGATAAAACGAGAACTCACGATTATAAACTGCATTATTTCTAATTAGCCTAATTTTTGGCAGCCGTCCTTGTACGAACAAAACTTCCCAGTTCCCGCTGCACTGAGACCAAACTTTGGATGCTCTGATTTAGCGATGCTCCTGCAACGGTTGGCTTGCCGAGCCTCCGAGCAGAGTGTGACATGAGGGCAAATTGCTGCAGCAGCTTCGTCATTCTTCTCGTATTGTTAAAAGTTAAATTAGAAAAGTTCTCATTACTTGCAGGTTCTGATGCAGTGTAAGCGTCGAAAATTAGACGAACGAATTATTTTCATAACTTCATACTTAAGTAAAAGCTCCTTCGGTAAACGAATATAGCTCTAATGTATCCAGTCAGTTTGTTACAAAGTAGGGCTGGAAGCCGAGCTCTCGTAGATTAATTTGGCCAGTTGTGAGCCTATGTAAGCCTCCAGAGGAGCCGTGTCCGTCCGACACTTCCAAACATTACGTAGGAGGAAATTC
>VOMN01046904.1:0-10779 GCA_014899125.1 Orchestia grillus | reverse complement strand
AGCAGATAACGAGTTTATCTCACCCGCGTAATTCACGCCCGGCAATACTAGAAGTCATAGAACTTATTCGTGCCTACAAGTAGCTATGTATAAAAAAAACTGACCATTGTAATGGTATGAGAATTCCACACTTGTAATATCTTTACATGACGCAGCACTTATGGCAGTAAATTGTTTCAAACTATGTGCTCGCGCATTCCAACCACATCGACGGGACGTTCTACCGACAATTGGACCGAGTCGCCATGGGATCGCCACTGGACCAACACCAGGGAAAGTTTATATGTCACGTTGAGGAACTGCTCTGCACTTTCTGCTCCTCCTAAATAGACCTTACAAGTGTTCTTATTGCCGGTTTGTTGATGAAATTTACGTAAAGGTGGAGAAAAAGAAAAATTAGAGTTACTGAAGTTGAAAATGGAGCATTATTCCATTTTAAATTTGACGTTCGAACAAAATGGCATTACCAAATTATATTTTTAAAACTTTTTAATGGAGTCGTGCAATGACTGCTTTCAAATTAACATTTATTCAAAGATATAAACTCTGAACTAACCTTGCACTTTGATTCAGATTCCCTCATCCAGAAGAAACAAGGAATTATTAATACTTATCTTAATCGAGGATTTAAAATATGCAATTCCAGGGAGGCACTATTACATGCAAAATTCCGCGTGAGGCTTCTTGGTACCAATTTTGAACTGAATGTCTCCATTTGAAAATCAACATTTAAAAGTTTTCCTATTGTCTCTTGTCTATGTTCATATTTTCCTACCTCCAAATACTGAAACGGTGGTCTCTCTCTGCCCAATTTCATTAATTTTTCCAACGTCATCATCAATTCTTGATGTCACAGATAGACCAAAACGATAGCACGGTTACACAAAGGTTCTACAACAAATACCTTTTATTTTAAGTAAACTGAAAATAAATTTAATAACATGAAGTTTATCTGGACAGGTTAATAATAGTCCTGAGATAACATGTTTACAATTTCTTTCAAATATTCTTCCTCTCCTCTTTATTACCTCCTTCAATCTCTTTGGAGTTGCCTTCACCGCTGCGCGCACTGCGTCCACCGGTAATTTCACCCATTCTTGCTGCATGTGGTCGTCTAAACGCCTCCATTGTTGGATGAAGTTTTCTGCACACATTCCTTTCCAAAGCAGACCACACTCAGAAGTCCAATGAATTCAGATAAGGGCTCGAAAGGGGCCATTCTTCCTTGGGTAAGAAGTACGGAACATTGTTCCTGAACCATCCTTGAGCTCGTTTGGAAGTGTTAGCTGGTGTTCCATTTGGTTGGAAAAGAAATTGAAATCCTTGGAACATGGGTTTACTAAAGTTCTTCACCGCTGGCTCCAAAATATGCTCTTCATATATTTTAGCTTTAAAGCGTTAATTTTCACTCCGAGGCACACAAAAGCGAGTGGAGTTTCCGTTTTGCAGACATACCTACCTGCCCAGACCCTGAGAGGCGAAAATTTTGAGTTTGGCGGGCATTCCTGATGTTCTCAAGTATTGCAGAGACACTCCGAGCGAGAATTTTATCCTTTTAACACGTTGACTTCGATTCTCCACACAGGTAAAATTACATGCCGACAAATATCTCTACCGTGAATTTAAAAATGAAGGGTTTTGGTTTCACAAATTTGGTTACTCTATTAATTTTCTTTCTAATCAGAACTAGCTTATTCGATTGATGAACACAAATTTGAAGAAAACTCAAAAATTTGTATTTAGACATGATAGTGCTCTGGTTACAATAGGTTAGGTTAGATGATCGCATGTACCATATATGACCAACTACGGAGTCAATGTGTTGACGACTGAATTCTTGTTTGATGGTGAATATTTTTTCGTTGGTGAACACAATAGAGTCGAAACCATGAGCTGCGAGCCAGAGCATCAACGAGCGACTCCTCTTGAATCGTTTCTCCCTTGAGGTACTCGTATGGGAATGGATGTATCTCAATGTCAAAGGAGAGAGTCCCAAGTCTTTTCGTCGTGCGACGAACAGATTCTTTCGATACACAGAGCTCTGCGGACATTTTCCTCATGGACCTTTTAGGATTTCTTGCAACTCTTGAGGTAATATTCTTGATTTTCTATATCATCGCAGTTCTTAGACGGCCACTTCTAGTGCCAGCTTTTACGCTAACGGTCTGCTTATAACGTTGAATCATGCGGTATAAGAAACTACGCCTTGTTTTTGTAAATTCAAGCCCTTTCAAAATTTCAGTTGCAGACTTTCTTGTCCTCTGAAGCTCAATGATAGGACACCGTTGATTTTCCATTGCTGCACTGAAAAAAGTTGTCTAAACAGAGGACTAATTTTTACAATGAGTCAAAGTTGTTACTACACACTATAAAATCTGAAAATATTAGATACCTTAGCTTACATTGTGATTCTCCACACACTACAAAAACATTTACGCGGAACTTTTGTCTCTCCCTGAATTATGCCTCTTCAGCCTCATCCCCCCTCATTATTAGTTCTACGCTACGAAGTTTATTTCTGTCTTGTTCCTGGGTTAAAGCTATAATGTCTAAAATTTTAGAGCTGAACAATATGGAAAAAAATTGTTTTATTGCTGGAACTTTACTTCCGTGACCGGGTCAAGGAAGTTTCAAATTGCCTTTCTTCGATATTAGAAGTACCATAGCAGGTATAACACCATTAACCATGTACAAAAAGTGCCTCTAACAAGTATCATAAAAGTTTCAGTATAACAAGTACCATTACAGGTATAATACAAGTTTCGATTTAATAAGTACCATTAATATGTATGATACAAGTTTTGATATAATATCATTAACAGGTATAATACCAATATCCATATATAATGAGTACCATTAACAGGTATAATACAAGCTTCGATGTAATAAGTATCAATAGCAAGTATAATACAAGTTTCGATATAATAAGTACCATTAAAAAGTTTAATTCGAGTTTCATCAAATAATACGAAGCAAGGTTTAATAAAAAATGACATTTACTCTTGTTTTACAGTAGAAGGAGTTAGGAAATAAGACTTAATTGCTGGGATTAAAACATATATTTTAAACACAACTTGTGTCATTCAGAAATTCAAGTTTGGCACGAAATTATAACCAAACACTTCTTGCACAAGTAAAAAGCATTCAGTCAGAAGATTTTTAATATCATCACGAATTTGGTGGCAACAAACAACTGAACAAGATAGAACACGCCAAGCCTAGCGGCCAGAGCAAGCGCTGTCCTTCGATTTAATCACCTCTTTGTATGTTGCGGCAATTGTAAGATTATTTTATGCCAAAAATCCCATTCCAAAATAAGACATGCTAATGGGAGTGCAGATCTGTTTTTTTTCAAAGCTGACTTGCTAGCAAACCACGCATTTTTTATCAGATATATTTTTTTATAAGATTCTAAGAAATAATCAGTCCCTCCAACTATACTACCATTTCCCCATTTCTTTGTTATAAATTTAAATTTCTCATGAAGTTCTTCAAGTTTTCACCTCAAGACCGGTTTTGTATTCTGTTAAAAGAAGTTAAGAATTCATGAAAGCCTATCGACTTTGACCCCCAGGGGGCATAGGATAAGCCACAGGCAATAGGGGTAAGTTAGTTAGGTTTGTCTATCTTATGCTATTCGTTCTCCTACGTCCATACTAAATGGTCCCTACTCTTTCGGTGTCAGATGGTCTGAGTTGCGGAAGGGCGGCTGTCACCACCACTACTACTACTATCGACTTTGATCTGCTCTGGAAAATGAATTCGTTTTTATATGTTCCAACATGATAGTGAACGGCATTGTAAAATCTCCCCAATACTATCACATAACCCCCCACAAAGTCCTACAGGGTAATGCCTCTCGTTTGTGTTCTTTATAACTATGTCATTATTAACTTGAACGTAACGATAAGAATCTGCATTAAACATCTTTATTTCAAATGGTTTACTCTGAAATACATAAATCTCATTTTTTTCATTGATTGTTTTTCATTTCCTTCAAATAAATTTCACAGAAATATCTTTTACTTTTTCAGATGCTAGCTTCCTATTCCAGCAACTGCCTTTTCATTTCCTTCCAACATTCCAACAACTTCTTTTGCCGATATGGCGCTGCCCGCGCTGTTTACTTCAGTGTTCGTGAAGTGTTCTGGAATTTTGTCAATTTCCAAAGCAAAACCATGCATTTCATTAAACCGCATCGCAATTTTTAAATTCCTCAGCAAAATATTGTATTTTAGAGCTGGAGTGACGCGGCCCTCGTGTTGGGATACCAGAGACTATCCCTGATCGATCTGTTCTGGTGCCGCTGCAATCTTAAATTTTCTGCGGAGATTTTCCCGCGTGTGTTTCGTGCCGAAAGTTATCTCGAAAATAATTCTTCTTGTTTGTGTGTGAATAATACAAGAGGTAAATCGGTTTAATTCAGATAAACAGATGGGAATTCGTAAATGTCATTATCGAGAGGTGAATCGTTTTAACAAATCTGAGCTGTAATAAGAATGTGTAGACAAATTGCAGAGAACGTCTCATGCATTTTCAACACCTTTCACTACGTAAAGTCAACGTAATACGAGCTTCCTAAAGAGGAGACTACCATACTACGCTGTCCTAGCTTGATACCCATAGCAGCAACAGAATCTTTTGCCTTTCTGCATTGAAAGAGTTTCAATGATGTACAGCGCATGCCCATCGCTAGGTACTCGAATATAAGACACTCATTCCATACGTTACTTTCGATACCGAAGAGCCCGTTACAGTGATCTCTCGCGAAAAGAAGGCGTGAAGAAGGCCAGTTCCTTGGCGCCGAAGTCTGATTAGTGCCCCATCGAAGTCAGCCTTCGCCCGATACCGGCTGATGACGATGGACGATACGGCTGTTGCACGGAAACTTCTGGGCTCCGGGCTCCAGTCTTCAGATAATAAAAATCTGCAACAGGAAGGAGCGCTCCAAGTCTCTTTTCTGATGTTAGATTTGTATCTTCGAAATGAGAACTTAATAATGGAATACTTCGTCATATTTTAAACTGATGTTTCATTATACTTATGTAGATAACTAGAACATGTTGTCGATACTAACAGCAGTGTTGGTTATTTTAGCCACAGAATATGAGTATATCAAGCAAACGGAGAATTTTTCTGCTAAAGCAAAGAACGTCCTCTGGTTTTCATGAATCAAAGAAGTAATTCGTGTTTATTTTAAGATTAACGTAAACATTTTTTGAACTAAATAGTGTTATTGAATGATATTCAGCTTTTTTACATCGGGTTAAATTTCTATGATGATAACAATAGGAGAATTTATGAGCCCTGCTAGTAAAATCCTAATAAAATGGATAGCACAAGCGATGATGTGAGTGGTTGCGGCATGCATATCAGTACATGACGCATGATGAAAGGCTTGGGGTACCGTCGTGCAAGTGTACCGTAAAAAACGTGTTACGGGCATGCATGCGTTTGGGCAAGATAGGTCACCGTCATGTGTGTGAGCAGTCGCGTCGCATCTGTAAGATAATTCAAGGAATTATAAAACACAGCAAAAAACTACGGTAGGCACAAATTTTTCAAAGAACTGCAATTAAGCAGTGCTGAACTAATTTAAATGCATAGATATAGAGAACTACCATTTCATGACTTGACAGATTCAGAAATTTAGAGTGAGCCAGAGAAAAGCGTGGAAGAACTTCCAGGGTTTTGAAAAATGAAGACACAGCGATTTAGATAATTTGCGAAAGGCTGGCATGTTTAGGTAAATTGCGAGCGTGTGAATCTGATGCCGAAATGAATGAGAAACGCAAGTGGGTGCGCTGACTTTTGGAAGCAGCGCTTTTGAGAGCGTGGTTTGGTTTCAAGACTAGTTTTCGCGTTAGAAAAGTCTGAGAGTGAGAACACTGGAACAGGATAGGACATGGGTAAGCCAGTGTTAGAGTTAGCAGTTGATAGTTTCAAATTCGATGTCACTCTAAAGAAGATTAGAATACGAGTATTCAAATCAATGAAATATTCTACTGTGCATGAACGTTTATCAGTAAACACGGAAGTAAAATGTGAATTTTATCAAGATTTGTATCCAAAATAATGTAAAACACATTTTCACATTTTAAATTACTTCATGTCCACTTCGACGCTTACAATTTTTGAACGTTCATGAACTAAATCTGTCTCTTCTACGCTGTCAAAATTATTGCACGTGAGTGGACGGTCCTTACGTATTATCGGGAGGACCTCATTCCCAAAGAATACAAACATTTACCCGAAATTTGGGAGAATTCCCCATGCAGTGGTTGCTCTTGCCCAACAAATTTCTCGAAAAATCCTGGTATGAAGTGTTTTTACCCTAAATTGTACATGAAATTTGCCATGGAAAAATATTACTGGTCAATATGTTCAGAAGATATGATTATTTCATCATATGAAGCCAATGAAATTATATAGCAAGCAATTGCGACGTTCTGGCCTCCGGAATTACAAATGTAAGGGTTAGGTTAGGTTAGGTTAGGTTAGGTAATTCCGGTTTTTTTAAAGGTCCTCCCGATAATACGTAAGCACCAGTGGACGTTTAAAATTATCGTAGGTGCATTTCATGATCAATAGTTCAACTATATTATTCATTCTTCAAAATCGTTAGAACTAATTTCACACTCGAATGCATTACCGATACAGTTTCGCTCTTAACCTCACCAAGAACTTGAAGTAGGTCACTGAAATTTTACTTGCGAGTTCAAACGCCTAATAATAGTAATTTTTTTTTAAATAATGTTTTCATTATATGATCCCGTCCTTCACGCTGCAATTTAGCATTCTTGCAATCCCGTCATTCGTGGTGATAAATATAAGCGTGTTGGTGTGCACTGCACTTTCGCAGCGCAATTTGCCAGTCTTGCAATCACGTCTTTCGTGCTGATAAATATATGCGTGCTGGTGTGCACTGCACTTTCGCAGCGCTATGTGCTAGTCTTGCAATCAGGTCATTCGTGTAGCTAGGAATGTGCGTGCTAGTGGTGACCGCACTCTCAATGAACGTTTGTTGAGTCCGAGGAGGCCTGTGAACAAACGAACTTGCATTTCAAAACGATGTGCGGCCTCCAGACACATCGGATGGATTCGAAGTTTCCTGCAGGTAAGCGTATTCTTTATGCAGTCTTCCTCGTCATTACTTTACAGGAAAGCTGCAGAGATGAAACTCTTCTCAGTAAATACAGTTGAAGCCGCCATTTCGGTGCTGTTCATTTTAAGTCTCATTTTCTGAGCCAATTTAGCCCAGACCACTGTTTAAATTTCCTCTTTTTATCGCATCTTTTTCACCTAAGCCAATTTAGTCAACGCCGTCTCTTTTACGTCTTTCTTTCAAACAGGAAGCAGACACAGAATTTTCCCCCTGCAAATTACTGCAGTTAATGAGATCATCCTTTGCTAAACTTAGTGTTTTCAACGCTCAGGATGAGCAGTCCTCCCAATCAGGAATTAATTTGAAGTTTTCGTACAGGCCGCATGCAACTTTCATTTCATTTCTTAACGAAGCGACGGACTTCGGTCGTTCACTTCTCTGCCAGCTAAGAAAAAGATTAAATCTATCGGTTCCTGGAGATCAGAAGCAGCTCTCCGGGAAGAGGAAATCAAATTTTTCGAAGTTTCAAATGCAATTCGACCATGAAGTGCATCAATAATTTAGAATTTAGCATAAGCGTTCTTCTGTATTCTCGTATTTTATTTTATATTACTGATATCCTGAGTCAAAGAAATAAATTAAAACCTATAGATAACATAGTTGGATGTAAATGTAGAGCCTCAAGTTAGGTGTAGACGCACATGTAAATCATGGATCAAGGTGTAGACGTAAGTCTTGGGGTGAACTGTAGACGTAGACCATAGAATCAGTCGTAAATGTAGATCAGGTTGCCACTTAGGCATTGAGTAGCGAGCACACCTGTTTTCAGTCGGCTGCAAATACCGTACTTGCATTTAAAATATAATTTCCAAATTTTTTTACTGTGCAATATGACTCACGTTTTCAATTATTTTTCTATTCAATGGGCAAATAAAATTTTCATCAGTACCGAGGAGGAAACGATGTTACATCAAAATTATTTATGCTGGGTCGCCGAATTTAAATAAGGTATTTCGTTTTTGCTTTCGTTTTTATAGCATATTGTGGGCAATTAATTGCAAAAGAGTCCTATTGAAACTACAGCCGTCAGCATGGTAAGTACATTCGCGTGTTGTAATTGGGGAGCAGTTTCACATCCATCACATACCTCATTAATGGAAATTCTTAGGTGATAAAAATTAACTATTGAATTACTGAGTATCTCTCCTGCCCCACGAGGACATTAGAGTCAAAACTATCCAAGTTTTTAACTGGTACAAACTTGCAAATGGTAAAGGGCCCCAGTTCAGAATCGTCTGCCCTAAATTTATTAACCTGACTAACAGTAAAGTCGCCCAATTTTCCTTCAAAGCCTGGACATTCGACCCACTTAAAGAATTCAAAACTTTATGCCCGCAAAACTGCCAGAAACTTTGTCAGGTTTCTGAGAGACCGGCTGGAGTAAGGTGCGAAAACAAGGAAATTTCGGCAGCGGCTCTCGAGGGCAACTTATCGCAGTGACGGCTAACGGTGCAGATTTATAGAATTGGTTCCTTGCAAACGTCCGAATTTACGACGCCGTCCTCAAGAAAGTCTTAAGTTTTACGAAAATTTGCCGCGGAATACTCGGGAAGTTAAAGGATGCTTAGAAAATAAATTTTTGTAGCTCATGGATCAAATTTTAGCACTACCAAGTAGGGAAACCTGACCCATAAACAAGAAGTCAATCTAAAGAGAGTTAAAATTTAATTTGTCGAGTCGATTTGTGCTTGTCCGTTTCATAGAGTTGGTCGATTTGCTTTGTGGGCACAGGATGATTTTCAAAGCTTGACTTTCTGCTGAGTAAACAATCATCTTCGGCTTACTGAATGGAATCAATGCTACGGTTGGCACATTGAAAACGTCAGTTATCCTGATCGAAACTTGTAAATTTTATTCACTTATTCTTTTTGATCTGAAATAGATTAATTGTATTTTTGTTTACCTTTGCTAAATAATTCAGTGGTAAATCCTCGGTGCGCTGAAATTTTTTGTTAACCACTTTTTTCATTTGAAAATTCTACGACATGATAAAGTATTAAATTTAAAGTTATATTTTTACTTTACTTTCGGTTGAACGATTTTTACTGTCATTTTATATTAATATTTATGCTAATTTTCAATCGAATTGTTCTTTCATATGATTAGTGTATATCTTGAAAAGAGAAGATTGGCAAGGCTTCTTTCAGGAAAACATCTGACACGTTCTTGCGAACAGCATTTTTGTATCAACATTCGATGCAAAACATACGCAGAGAACGCCATTTCACGAAGGAAAGTTCCAGTCGCAGATTGGGGCAATTTCCAAATAAAAGTAGAAGTTTGAGTCGCGCTTGAAAAATGTGTCAAGTTTTCTTTTATTGATCAACACTCGTGGAGTTTTTTGCCATAAATTCTCGGCGGCGAAGTAAAATTCCCCGATTCTTCAATTCTTCATCTGGCGTCTGACCTTGCTGCGAGGACATCTCTATTTCTGTTCTTTGCAGTCACGCCACGGCCAGAGAGCCAGAGTCTGAGAGTCTAGACTTTGTAACTGACTCCGGCGATCGTAAACTCAGAGGTGCGACAACCTCAGAGTGATCGAACTCGTCAACAGCTGCGCAAGGGAAGAAATGTATTCCTGACAGAGCTTCGCCCTAGTTCGAAACTACAATAATTTTTAGAGAAATTACTAAGCAATTATTTCCTACAGTGTTATTTAAATTTTAACAGCACCAATCTACTTTTAACGCTGTGCATGCATCCTATCCTAACTCTGTGTACTTGAAGGATTTTGTTAATCCCCTTCCATTACAGTTTCAATCTACCTCCCTCATAGTACCGATCTCATGCTGGACCCCTTTGAACTTTTCTCAACGGTCCATAAGTTAAAAATCCCAATGCTTCGAACTGCTGAAGTTTCAGAATAGAGAAAAGTAATTTGATTTCTTGGCGTTTGGAAAGACTGACCCGACGGCGTCGAGTTGCGGCGTATCCCGCGCCCGAGCCATTTCCTCTGGCCTGTGCAGCGAAATTTATTCATAGATTGAACTCGACGGCGAGTCGTTCTGCATCGCTTAAAAAACACGCAGTTCGAATGCTGCTTGATTCAATTCAGACGGGTAATTTCCCTCCCCTGCCTCGGTTCTGGCTGACGAGAAATTGAATTATCGGGGCCTTCGTCTTGACATTTTAGGATTTGCGATGATTCGCGGAAGTGTTTTAGGGGATTTATCTCACGCTTCGGGTACTTTCAGGGAGTTGTCTCGTACACCGAATAGTTGTGGGGAAGTTTACCTGAGGTACTAGGTATATTTGATGGGTATTTGTCTCCTAGTGTATACGAGTGTTGAAGACCATTTTATGCTTGATATCTAAAATGTTTAAAGATTTGTCGCAAACACAGAATACTTGGGAATTTATCTCAAATTGCTAATAGTTTGTCAGGTTTTTTTATGCGATGGTTAGTTTTAGTGCGTATATGTTGCACTCAAAAATGGAGTCACATTTTCTGTAGTCGTGCGAGTAAACCACCAACTCGTACAGCTTTTGCGTGTCGCGGCAAAGCTCATTTACTATTTATTCGTGAAAATTAATTTACTTGAGCTACAGTTCCATTCTTAAGTAAGGTGACGAAATTAGGAATATGTTAAAAAATAATGTTTTTGGGGAACGAA
>VOMN01046893.1:0-14372 GCA_014899125.1 Orchestia grillus | reverse complement strand
ACATTACATTTCTAAACTACATTGGGAATCTGCGAACTGGTCCCCTTAAGGCCTCCTAACCACATGGAATGTGGCCTTAGGAAAGTAAAGAAATAAGATTATTTAGTATGGACTACAGAGAATGGGAAATTTATGCACAAGGTGTATTCCCACACAGGATCCTTAGCGCTTACAAAGAGCTTGTTAAGAACGAAGAGGAAGAAAAGATAAAAAATAATCGGCGAAGAAGGTACGAAAATGGAAAGAAACAAATTGGGTTTGAAGGGTCGAAGTCATGAAGTCCTAATTTAGCTGAAATAACCTGCTCTCCCTGAGAACGTCAGTCGCCTAGGCATACGATGGACAAACCTAACCCTACTGGTTTCGCACAACAGCTGTAGGCAGAAGCAACTTGTAATGCTTGACAAAATGACGTAAATTAAAACATCTTAGAAGGAAATAATAAAAATAGGTTTGCATAAAAGAAAAAATTCTCAGACAAACGGTGTTGAAAGCTAGTTTTTCCACCACGACAACATTATTTCATACCTAAGATACATTATCATCAAAACACTTAGGTAATCAAAGGTTTGGACTGCTCCTCGTACACACCCCTTCATTTTACCTCGGGAAGAACAGCCATCAGAACAAAACAGAAGTCGGTCTCACCTACAAAGAGTTCTGTGTAGAGGAGGTACATGGCCTTATTTTCCCAAGGGTTTTCCCTGTGGAGATCGATGCCATGGCAAATGTACTTGACACCGATGTTGTAGGCCACGGTGAGCAGGATGGCATACTCGAATCCGAACACGAGCTGGACGGTGGCGCCCATGGACATGGTGGAGTAGTACGCGTGCCTCACCAGCAGGATGTCGATGGTGCTCAGCAACACGAGCAGCGCTGGTCACAAGGGGATGTTGTAAGAGATGAGCACAACACAAGTAATATTGATCCTCCAAGGGCTGAGCCAGAAAATGATGCTAACTCTGTAACACGGATTACTCTAAATTTAATTGGCTAGATTTTAGAGTGCGCTGATATCATAGATACCAGTAGTAGATGGAGCACATTTGATTGGTATCTATGACACCAATGGACACAAGAATAAAGCCCATGAATTGTCAGACAATGTATATGAACCGATGTCGGGAACGCATAAAACTAGCAACCAGAAAATCCACCAAATAGGTAGGGGAGAAATTAAAGTAACAGTTAAAAAACATGTTCTCCAATGCATAAAATAACTAGACAAAACAACCCATCACAAAGAAAACATAATGCCAAGAATATTTACACCTACACAAATAATGAATGAAGCTCCCGCTAAAAATTGTTTTCCAGAAGAAAGAAAACAAAACGTTCATGAAAATGCCTCCTGTTTTAAATTGGCTTAAAACTTAACTCCAACCGAGATAGGCAGTTTTAAGAAGAAAATCACAGGTCTCTCCAAAAGTAAACGTCTCTACAGTGTAGAGGAGCATCTCAAGAGCGTCTTAACTGAGGCACTTCAGCGAGCGCCATGGAGACCCGCACGAGTGAGCTGGGCACTCGCTAGGCAAGGTGGCAGACCCTCACAGAAAGAAAAAACCATAAGGTAGACTCTACTTCTACAAATTTGGATAATTAGCTAGCAGCAAACTGCGGCATTTACAATAACAAATACTCGAGGTATTAACACGAAGGTTTTTTAATTTAAGTTGGCCTAATACACAGAGCATTATATACTGCACAACCCTCACTACGCTCTGAGAATCGTAGCTGATGAAGCAGGCTTCCAAACCTCACCAAGAGCAATGAACCACAACAAAAAAACGAGTTCCCATCGTACAATAACTGCACACCGGCAATCGTATTTCTCACATGCAATTTCAATAAATTCTAACACGCGATTTGACGTATAAAGTACTATTCTAATATGAAACTGCACATTGGCAATGACAAATATGTGTAAGTTTGACAACCAACTGCACACTTCCAAGTGCAATTCTCAAATGAAATTTAATTAAAAGACAGAGGTAATTGAAATGCCATTGTAACAAGAAACTGCACATAGACAAATCAATTTCCACATGCAATTTTGATATAAACAGCACACTGGGAGTTCCAAATCTCACATGCAATTCTGATATGGAAGAGCCGAGTGATGACAGGTGACCGTTCCATGTAGTCGACCCTGTAGTCGGCAAGCCAGTGGAAGGCTTTGAGGAATAAGAGCACCGTGAACAGAGCCACAAACTTGTGGCTGAAGTCATCCCTGAAGACGGTAAAGGCCAGGCACGTCTCGGTGATGGCATAAAAGAACCGCTCGATAAGGTGCTGCAACATGAAAAGATTATGCAATAGCCATTTACTTTTCTGATTGGTAGGCTTTATAACAATGTCTACAGGGATGATTGAATTTCTATTTGGTACTTTCTTTATACATAAAGAAGTACTCCCACTAAGTGATAACTCTGACTTTTCTAACTGATAACTCTTGATATGATTTAGTTTAGAACTATGAAACCATAGTGCAAACTCTTTGCCCAAACCTGTGCTATAAAACTTCTTCACAACAAAAATTATCAATTACTTTAGTAATTAGGTGTATCGACAGGTTGATACTGAATTTAGAAGAGATAATATTTTGCTTTATTAATTCACCACATTTCTGGTTGGGAAACCCTAACCCATGCCAAAGATGAGCAGATTTGGATTTACCAACAATTGACCTTGTTTTGTGTGGATCAAATTTGCCGAGAAAATTTAGAAGGTAAATTCTAAATAGTTAAAAAGACGTTACAGCATTTTCCTTTAGTTGTAGTATGATTTTTTGAGCACCAACACCTCATTATGCAATGACACAGGGTACATCCTAACATACAACAGGAGAGCTTCTAAGGTAGAATGGAAATAGCCATAATTTTTTTGCTATTCTAATGATTGATTATAATACTTTTTACATGCTTAAAGTCACTCCTTTAAAAAAAAAAAATTTGATAATATTCTTTTAGAATTAATTATTTTCATCATTTTCCAACAAATGCTGATACCTACTACAGACCCAATTTAAAAAGTTGGGCATGCATGAACAGTAGACATAATTAGTTGCTGTGCATGTCTCAACATTAAACTTTCCATTATGTAACACAAACAAAAAATGGTTGTGTTATTTTGAGCAATGACAGGCATTCCATGTTTAAAATGAGGGAACAAGTTCATAAAATTTTCTCATGTTAAAAAAAAAGAGGCCCTATACAAATAAAAATTTGAAATTACACAAAAATAAACATTTGAAATTACACAAAAATAAAAATTAAATTACACTTTCATAGGACAAGTTTAACACAAGCTCTTACTTCAGATTCAGCTACTCTGAGAGTGCCAAAAAAGATTTTCTTCAATAATTTCCCCAGGAGCAGCGCAAGTGTGAATGCCATCAGGTACAGTGCCTGCAAAACAAAGAGCAGCATGAACACCAGGCACAGAAGCAAGATATTTTCTACTTCACAGTTTACAGGAAATGTAGATCTGGGTAACAATGGAGCTGCATGTCTTAAAAAATATTTAACACGTTGGTTGCGATGATGCTATCTTCCTAGGGGCAAAACGACCCACCGGTGGGTCGTATCGCAGTCAATGTGTTAAAGGAACTCCTCCATACTTGGATCATGCCAAGAAAAATAAAACTAAGCAATTAAAATTTATACCCATACAACGTGCACATATGTACTTGGTAAGCACAGAATTTCACATCCTATTTACCAACAAACTGGGCATGTTTTTTTTATTTAAAAGAAAAATTGCCATTCAATAGGCAAACAACTAAGCATAAATATGCATTCAGCAAAATTGGCATTTTGTAAGCTATAGTTTTTGTATGACTAGGTTTCCAACAGCTAACTTGCAAGTATTAATTTGATGTACTGTATTTTTTCTGAAATATTTTTGCCAGTTTTACATGTTTTGTGTGCTACATTGAAATGCCAATCTGCTTATTGGAAAATTTACTTCACTACAGATATTAAATTAAAGCCATATTAACACAAATCAGTTGAAAATTAAAACAAGTTGGATATTGTATTTTTGAATGAACTAAGTAACAAAGTGATAGAGAAATCTCATAAAATGTAGTTTATGAGCAGCATGGAGATGATGAGTCGGGCTCACAAGTACCAGGTCAAGAGGCCCCACTTTTTTGTAGTTTGTGCAATTGCTTACCGGAATTTTTTAGAAATAATGAAGGCCGCAACAAATGTTGGCTCTTATCTCAATTCTAGTTCAACATAATAAACCATTCCCTCTATTATAATAGTAGCTATATATATATATATATATATATATTCATAATTTTTTGTCTGTAAAACTTTTCATGGGCCATCATAGTGGTGCAAGTGGCACTGATATGCAACAGTGTTGTAGATAGGATACTGAATATTGGTTCATAATTTGATGCAATTTATAATAAGCTAAATTTATTGTTTAATAAAATATGACATGATAGTATTTTGATAAACAGTTTGTTTATGAATAGTTGATTTTAAAATACATAATGAGAAGCACTTTCACTGAAAAAATTCACTCATTATAGGAATAAACTGTGGTAAACTCAGGTACTTATGTCTGGGATCATATATTAGTTTATAAATAATTGTTTACTTTAAAATTCGAGTATGATGAGAGGTTTATCTTCACTTTGGGTCTGTCAACTGTGCATGGCATTTTATTCACCATAGTCAATTTGCTCTTCTTGGCAAGGATTTTTTTTCCAGAGTTCTGAAATCCAATTATAAAAGGTTTTCAAACATAAAAAAGTGATATAATTAGATATTTAAGACGGTCTTAACACCATTACAATTTCTATAGAAGTTAGGAACATGTTTTTACAAGTTGTGACAGCTGTTGAATGCATGGTATATTATGCCAAATGAACTAACCTCACCAAACAAAATCTAATCTGACTTACCTAACCTTATGTCAGTTAAATAGTCTAACCTAACCTGACTCATAATCATGTTAAAGGGAGAGAGCAAGAGACTGATCATACAATATGTACCAATTTTTAATTTTCCTTTCTTTAAAGCCTTTGGAAAACAGGCTTTCAGAACTTGAAAAGAAAATTCTTATATAATAATATCAAAATTAAGCCTGTACAATAAAAAGAATACTTTTGGCTGAAGGCCCAACTAGAGTATGTATTGACCAAATATTTATTCATAATCCAAGTGTGTAACATAAATGTCTCGGGAGACAGACCTAAAATTAGCAAACTTCAAAGAGGCAGTTCCTTGATAGGTTTCCACAAGCTTATCCCCAAAAAATTAGTTGCATAAAGTTTCTTTTACAAAAATATCGAAAATTGATCAAGAACTTATGATGAAACCAAACTACCATGATAAAAAAAAATTAATTGCAGAAAAAATAAATCTTGGAAACTTACCGCAATACTAGGATTCGATTTCATAATATAAACAACAGATGGATAAAATTGTTTTTTCTGATAATAAGCATTTGCTATAACACTGGCAGTTAAGAAGCATGATAGCAAAGTGAGGCCTAAGCCTCCCATTGGAATGGTCGTGGGCATCATCGAGAAATTTTATTTATACGTAAACCAAACGCAAGTTAATTAGCTACCAAAGTAGGACAATCCTTGGCTTCTGTCTCGCACTGCTAACACGGTCCCCATATCTATGAACAAACAGCGATTGGCACCAGTTGACTCGAAGGTGTAAGAGCGTTTTTTTCATTTAAAGATGAAACTATTCAACCGATTGCATCGTAGTAGACTATGCGACGTACGTGACACGTAATATATTAGAATAGCTTATTTCACACACAGGGTGAAATCAGTGATAAAGCTTCATTCCTTAGCTAAAATAATACAGTTAAATTTGTATCTGATCAAAGTTTTTTTCACAAATTCCGGGACACAAAACCACACAATTTGTTTTAAAAGCATAATCTATTCAAATTTTTAGTCAAAGAAAGTTGTTATAATTCCTACAAGTAGGAAATTCTATAAAGTCAGAAATTTTATTACTTTTTTTCGGGAAAAATAAAATAATTTTTGGGAGAAATCAAAATAAGTTGATAAGGAGTTTTGCGCCATTTTTGTGTACATTTAGCTTAAAATAATATTCAATCTGAATTTTTTCTCACAGTTCATCCTGTCAGCCTGCTCAGCCGGCAGTGGTTACATTCTGGAGAGGCGGGAAGGCCAAGCAATCCTTCATTAATTCCAACACATTTTACCGTTTGGTTTTCAATGCCTTACAAATACTGTCGTGGTAAGGAATGTATATTTTAAGCTTCCTTTTCCAACGGAAGTACTCCCTGGTTACGTGAAATTCTGTTCCTGTGCCGGGATTCGAACCCTAGCGTCCCAGCTGAGAGGCTATCACGCTAACCAGTACGCCATGGAGCCCACGTACTTTAAAATGAGCAAAAATGAGCGAAAAGAATTATATAAGTACACTCCTACTAGACAATCAGTGGTATCAGTATGCTACTATCATATTAGAAGTATTAGAACCATCATTAATCTTGAAAGATAACCAGTATAATACCATCAGACTGTCAGTAATCATGTCACTAAACCATCACAATATCACTACATTACCATCAGACTACAATTATTCTAGTGACCTACCAGTACAACCCCATCAGTCTATCAAACCCATTAAATATCATGAAGAATTAAAAGTCAAAAACACAACAATGTCGGCCAGAAGACACATAGTGTACACCAATTACCTTGGTCAGTTTCTTTCGGCTTATTACAAACTACCTCAACCTACGTGTGACCAGGTTACTAGCTCTTCAAACACTGCATTGTCGAGTCGAACTAACATTTTTTTGATGAATCAACTTCAGAGATCTCAGTAACGAGGGCTCCAAGTACAATTGGCGCTTGCATCAAGGGACTAAAATCGAGAAGTGGTCCGATACTGTTGGCTCTGCAGGTTACATCGTAGAATTTGAAAGTGTAATTCAAATTCAAGTGTAATCGTACTTAGTGACCGACGAAGTAGGACATAGATGCCCAATTTTCCTGAAGTTTGATGGAATGAGGCCAGTTGATGCGAGCGTCAACTGTACCAAACACAAACTTGGCCTCGTATATTGGAAAGGAAGGCGCGAGGCAATAGATGAGGCCCCCATATGAGACAAATCGAAGCTTAGGAGGGACAGGATCTGATCAGTCAATTTATGAAGAGTGGTGTAAAAGTTTTAACTTGAAATTTTCCGCTTCGAATGGATTTTCGGGTCAATCTCCTAAACAGAGAGCTTCTGAGCAAAGATGCACGCTCAGCTGCACGCGTGACCAGATCTCACTGCAGTATTGCTTAATTTCCAGTACGTTATAGTTATTGAAACATTATTTCTTCGGTGCATTTCTTTTGCGTTGAAAATTACCAATAGAGTAGACGGAGAAGAAGTATCTAAAAAAATTAATTTGACCGTTTCGAGACTAGGCTCATTTTCATTAACCTCTAAATTGCGGATTGATCTTAAATTAAAATACGAGTACATGATTCCACAGTACATCAGTACCCGCGGCTTTCATAACATAAGAGGCTAGCCACCGTGTCCGCTTGAAGAAAATTTTATGTATGACAAGCAGCATTTCCCAAAAATCCCGACAAAAGTCGACAGACAAAGCACGGAAGACACTCGGGCAGCTCGGAGGTCGGTTACGCGCCACGCCCACCATTGCCGGTGAGAAAGAACAAGGCAGGGGAAAACGTTCTGGTCACCTACAAAATAAAACCCACAACAGACTCCCACAACTGGGGCTGCTGAATCTGTGGTGGGTAGGCAGGGTTGTTATTGAAGGGTGCCAATTCCAAAAGGTGTACTGATGAAGTCAGGCACTACCGGGACACCAATGAATGGAGCTCAGGAATCCTACGTATGCCCTGAGAAGCTAAAAAATTCTCTAGATACGTTAAAGGACGATTCCCGTCAGCGAACACTTCAGGAAGGTCTTACAATGCGGATAGTTAACATATTCTATGTGTTTAAGTATGAATAAAACAAAAATACGAAGTACTTGTATTTTATTTAGCGCATGAAACATAAAATCTAAGATACGGAGAGAAAAAATCCTAGAGGCACAAAAGTAAAAAATAGCGAGAAATTTGCAGGCCATATTCAGAGAAGCGCGCACCGAGGTGAGCGAGGCAGCATCCTAAATTAAAACAAAGAAGAGCTCAACGCAAAGTTTTTAGGCAGGCAAGAGAATTTCTGCACTGCTTTGTTCACAGAAACAAAACCCACACACTTGCCGTGGGTACGTGGGGCCCCGTGGTGGCACTGTCAACAGCTCGCACCCCGTGGTGGCAACGGCAACAGCTTGCAGCCCGAGGTGGCACTGGCAACAGATTGCAGCCCGTGGTGACACTTGCAACAACTTGCAGCTCGTGGTGGCACTGGCAACAACTTGCAGGCCGTGGTGGCAACGGCAACAGCTTGCAGCCCGTGGAGTTGAGTAATGCAAACCACTTGAGATAAAACTTCTAAAAAATCCGAAAACCAGAAAGACGGAAGTAATTGAGAAAGATTAGGTCTGAAAGAGCAAAATATACAAAGAAAAGCAGTGGTGGACACGAGGAATGTCTGTTGGAAATGACGTCCTACTCTTTCTCATTTCGTAAAATATTGGAACTTTAAGCATTCAGGAAGCACAAAGTTGTCATACAGTCGAATGGAGAAGCTCCTTATTTCTAAGTAAATATTTTCCCAGCGTAGCTATAACCAATAACATGCATATAATTTCTGATATAGAGTATAATCAACAGCGCTAATCCAAAAGACAATTTAGAGAGAACATTAAGCACTAATTTCCTCCTGGATCTCAATGATTCAGTATGCACTAGTAGTGTGCCGCCTCTCATCAATGGCGGGTCTAACACTCGAATCCCAAGGGAAACACTCCGCGTTCGGCATCGAACTAGGGACTACCTGAATAAGAGGCAGGCACGCTACCACTTGCGCTACGGAGTCCTTTTACGTCTGGCAGAATACAGTACACACGTTTGAAGCACTCATCATCGCCGCGTATTTTAACACTTGCAGTATTTCAAGATTACACGACTAGTGTTCACTCAAGAGCACATTCAAAGAAGCGTCAGAAGCTAAAGCCGCACTGAACGGAAACTTAAAAAGAAATTATTTATTCCAACAGAGTCGACATGCAGTACACAAATGGTATTCGAATGCCCTGTAATTACTGCCGCGAGAGAGTGTCGCGAGGTTTGAGCGTGGTGCAGTGAAAATCTACCTACGCAGCCAGGGGTCGAACCCTGGCCTCTTCTCTTGAGAATAGAGCGCATAACCATTCCGCCTTAATGGCTGCACGTGTTCGTCTGTTTGTGTGTGTGTGTGTGTGTGTGTGTGTGCGTGTGTGTGGCTGCACAGGCACGCACGTAGCGCAAGAAATTACCACAAGAAATGCCCTAGGATACTGGAAACACTAGAAGAGCGCAAGTGTGGCATAGAATGAAACATACAAAATAATATGGTAACAGAGATGAGGAGGTCCGATCATTTTAGCTCTAACAAGCACTGCTCTTACAAAAAAGAACTAAAAATTGTACATAATTTTTCCAAACGAAGTTCATTCACTTGGTTTAGTTAGAGTTTTAGACACATGTTGGAATGTGACAGTAGCTCACAAACTGGGATATTGAAGTAGATATCGTCACTCCACACATGGGATACTTGTGTTTAGTAACTGTACTGCAGCACAGCAGCATCACGCTCTGCACCACACAGCGCATCACGCTCTGCACCACACAGCGCATCACGAGGACTGCACCACACAGCGCATCACGAGGACTGCACCACAGCACGCTCGGCAACAGGCCTAAAGAGCGCCTCTTGGAAGTCCGATGGCGTCAGAGGTCTAGAGTACGCAAGCGGGCAGAAGATCATCAGTGTTCACAATTGGGTTATGATAATTAGGTAGACTTCACTAAGCAAGACAATGTTTCCCGCGTGTTTTATCCAAGAGGCTAAACTTGCAGACAGTAACTGCGCTCGACTCTGAGCAGCAATACTCGACACTGAGCAGCAATACTCGACCCTGAGCAGCAATACTCGACACTGAGCGGCAATACTCGACACTGAGCAGCAATACTCGACCCTGAGCAGCAATACTCAATTGCTGTTGCTGTTATGAGAGTAAGAGTTCGGGTACCAAAAAATATGCCGAAAATACTAACTAAGGAAATTTACAGATACGTCATATAGGTCCCTTAGAGACAGGAATTTTGTTCCACTCTGAAGTAGTAAGCTCCTCCACCCTACACAGCGGTAGTAAGACCTGCACCGCTCTAGACAGCATTAACAAGCCCTTACGTGGCACAGAAAATATTAGTAACGTCAGGGAGCCACCAGAGTCCGACATTTCGAGCACGGCTTGAGATGACTAGCTGAAGGCGCTGCCCTTCACGCTCCCGCTGGCAACTTTTCTAGCAATGGCCTTTCGCATGAGTGTGTTACTCTTTCGTGATGAACATTACCACACAATTTTTTCAAAGAAGTTTATGACAAACGTTCCGTACGTAAGTGCATGGCAAAGACGAAAAATGTACACGCCGTCTTTGAAGTACCAATAACATCACGTATCTGCGATACCAATTAATGATAGACAACACAACAACTCTCAGGGCTAAAACAGGCGTCCAAGCGCGACGAATTAATTTGTTCGCATGACTACATGATTTTCTATACATGCATTGTTCGTGGACACACTGTGTACATTCATGTGTAGACCTTCGTACTATTTTGTACGATGAAGTATATTTAGGTAGCTACACAATCTGGCCAAAACTATATGGGCGCATAGACAAACTAACGTATGTCATTACATTTCGTATCTACGTATGCATATTACATCGTGTGAACACCACATGCTCAGTACACACGGAGGCAATTTTGACCACGTGAACGCACCACATAAACGTTTCGACGGCACGCAGCACAAAAAAACAATGACTTTACTTTATCTCCCAACAAAAAGTTTGGCAACGTTTAGCCGTGACATGTTGTGGAATACCTTTACCCAAGCAGGGAGAGAGAGCCGTGAGAGCTAAGAAGAGCAGTCTGCGTATATGCGTGTGCACATGAGTAGAGTACAAGACAAAACGTCTCTTCGCGGGATATTTTGTGAAGTAAATTTTGATCATGAACGTTTTCTTCGTACGAAATTTTTGAGAACCTGTACCACAGGAGAGCGTTTTCAACACATTTGAAAGGAATTTCACCGTCATTCACCAGGAAAGAACCCGGAGTTGCGCATCCAACGCTTCCCTTTGCCACGGAGCGTGATGTAGCAGCGATAATATAATAAAAGCACATTGCAAATATACGTAAAAAGAGAGCCGCGACATGGTCAGCTGACATAGCCAAAGTTTCCACGCCATAAACCCGTCAGATTTAAGGAATATAATATCGTCACAGTTTGTGTTTCGCCGACCGCACAACTTGGAGGAGGAATAAGACTGGTGTTAGGGTGGCGGTCGAGGTCTCTAGCGAGCTCCCTGAGGGTGACGGTGGTGGCGGCCGAGCGAATAGTCGCACATTTACAGTCTCACAGTCAGACTTCTGTAGTCACTAAGTCAAACACTAAAGAAAGTCATTTACAATCAGACAATTAGTCACTCAGTCACGTATTTAGTCACTCAGTCATATATTTAGTCACTCAGTCACATATTTAGTCACTCAGTCACATATTTAGTCACTCAGTCACATATTTAGTCACGCAGTCAGATATTCAGAAACACGGTCAGACCTTTACAGTTACACTTTTACAGCCATACAATTAGACATTTACAGTCCCACAGACAGACAGTTATGGTCCCGCAGTCAGATATTCATATGTAGCTACGTCAGATGACTATGGTCACACAGGTACAGTTGTACAGCCACAGCGTGACACGAGCTGACGTACAGCAGGCCGCCGCCTTCATCGTCCTGTGTCACAGGGCACAGCCAGAGCAGCAGGCTCAGGAGGCCCACAGCAGGCCTGCAAAATGTTAAGGAACTGCAGGCAGATTCCCTCCCCATAGGCGCCAGTTTATCCATGAGCGTGTGCGTCTCAAATGCCCGGACCGATGCCCCTCACATGGAGAACAGGGATGAGGGTTCGCAGTTCCACAGAGAAAACAAACAAGAAGGTGAATCCTTGACACACAACAGTTTCACGGGCCCTCACTCAGACAGCAGCAAAATAAAAATAGGCATCTGGCTGCTGGTGATGGAAGACACCCCTGAGAGCCTGAGCTATGAGACATGGCCATAAATGGCTGCCATAACTCCACGTGGTGCGTGCGCACGAAAGCGGCATAGCTTGTCGCATGCTAGAAAAAAATCGCACACTAAGCCGTTAAAGTTTACCAAAACAAAAAGTGACACCAAACTAATACAGACATACTCTGTAAGCACGAAAAAGGTACAATGCAGCACACGACAGCTATTTACGAATAAAAATGCTATACAACTCTTCATAACAACTAAATAAATAGCGTTAGTAACAGCAACGCAGTAATCGTATTTTGGACCCTTGTGTTTGATCTGTACGATATTTTATAATTTATCCCTCATTTATGATTTTCTCTTCAATGATCATTTTCTCTTCAACAATATCCTTTTGATTTTAATTATATCATTTTCTCTTCAATTGTATCACTTTCCATTCAATTATCATTTTCCTTTCCATTATCACTTTCCATCCAATTATCACCTTCCCTTCAATCATCATTTTCCTTCAATGGAGGCAACAACGTTCACGCGCTTCAAGGTTTCCCTCAGTCTCAATGTGCAAGGAAATTTGCGCTCATTTCCAAAGCAGATGTTTCCTTCAGCCAACTCAGCGCCGGTTGTTCACAACTCAGCTCAGCCGAGTCCACTCGACGATTCTTCCCCAACGCAAACTTTAATTTCTAAATTTTGCATAGAAAAATGCTTCACGTGAGTGCTGCACAGACATTCCCCCTCCCCCCTCGCACATCAGTCCCCTCCCACCCACTTCACATCAAGGAAGGGCAGTCGGCGAATCACTCAAGGATTCCTACATGTAAGTCTAGGTATTTCGGCCTATAAACAATTTCAGGTACTACAGAGGACAGGCTTGTGATTCAGTATTACTTACTGTACTACTCACTCGGCAATTACAATACAATACTTACTTCATACTAAGTAATAATTCCTTATTACTCCTTACCTGACGATTATAAAGTATTAAATACTTCTCGTTAAGCACTAAATCCGGGTTACTTCTAACTTGACAATCATTCCGTATTACTTCTCACTTGACAATTATAGCGTACCAAATACTTATCAGGCAATCATTCTGTATTACTTCTCCCGCGACAATCTTTACCCATCAGTTTTCACTGAACAATCGTCCCTCAAATACATCACATCCCTCACACACTTTACATTTTCCCTGCATGAAAACGAGCAAAATTCAGAGTGCTATTTCAACCTCCGCTCCTCACCGTCTACATTTTCTGGCGCGGTCCTGACCCTAAGCGCAGTTGTACTGCAAAGCACTAATTTAACCCTGTAGCAAACATCACACATCTAGAGTTACATAGCACAACAAAGGTTTGTGTTTCCTCAAAGCACCCGCTCTAGAGAAGAGTTACGACAACACGCCGCTAGTCTAAAGAATGTGAAGCAAGCACCCCACCACAGCGACACACCCACACACTACAAGTGTGTACCTACATAAATATATAACATCAAAACAAACACAAACAAACCCAGCGTGGGAATAACTAGCACTACACAGCGATAAATATTCACGCACTCAAGTTCATAGATATTAAGATGGACAGCAATACTAATGACACGGACATCATCAAGTCAAGGAAAACATTCCCAGCGCCAAGGCAAGGACGCACCGTGATGGCACCATTATTCAATAGCATCAGCAATGGAGATTACAAGGCATCTATCCAGTCACGAGAGCATGGCAGCGGGATGCAGTGTGCAGTACCGATTTCGTGAACCTTTTACGGACCACATTATTCAGGCGGTAAGACTGCATTTAGCTGTGCCCGAAAGGCTAGCGGGATCACGATGAAAGTGGAGGTTGAAATCCACGTGGACGATGAAGGATGAATTGAATTAAGGAAATGAAATACAAATTGATACAAGTGAAGGGCGTGTATCACACAGGTACAATGGTGAGAGGTCAGTTGAGAGTTAAGTTTGAGACCGAAAGTTGCAGAATTGGGGAAATATCAGTGAGCGGAGCTGTGACGAGCTTTGGGAAAATGTCAGAAACTGAGTAGAACCAGCAGGAGTATGGGGAAAATGTCAGAAACTTAATAGAGCCAGCAGGAGTATGGGGAAAATGTCAGAAACTTAATAGAACCAGCAGGAGTATGGGGAAAATG
>VOMN01046892.1:0-12666 GCA_014899125.1 Orchestia grillus | reverse complement strand
AACTAACCTACCTCTATTGCCTATGGCCTATCATATGCCCGCTGAGGGGTCAATCCGATTGAAAATTTCTGGAAAAAGTTGGAGTTGAGTTGAGAGTTCACACAAAAGACTCGAAAATACCAAGGAATTGAAGAAAGTGTGTAAGGAAGAATGGATGACACTGCCAACAAGTTCATGCAAGAAACTCGTAGAAAACTATAGAAAACGACTGAAAGCTGTTAGAACGGAGGCGATGCCCCTAAATGTTAACAACTAGTGTTAAATACTTCCGCTTTCATCTTTGGGAATTAAGAATTTTTAGAAGAATCGTTTTTCAATTTCCTCCAGTGTTTACATAGATAATATCGACATTAAATATTTGAAGTTGGTTTCATTAAAAATTTTCTTCTATTTTTCATGATTGATAAGAAAACTAAACCTGTCACATATTTTTGCTATCCACTGTATGCAAGCTCAACCTTGTACTGTCACCCGCATCACATTCGGTGCACCGAATACACGCACTTACTTTGTCAAGTGTTGGTCTGAACAAGATGACGCCGACCACCGGGAACTATTGCCCTGCTGATTTTGTTCCTTTTACACCCAGTTAATCATTACCGTGTATTCAAGAGTGAACGAAAATACTATGGAAAATTATTCATCGATTATAAAATAACTTCATCAGTAAAGGGTTCATACAAAAGCGAACCTTTTAAATCTTATTGAGACGCCAAAATAATTCCGAAATCAAACCACCAAACAGATATGAGCACCAAATTACCGATGAATGTCATATATGGGAGAATTTGAGCCAGTTTTAATGATTGCTTACACAATATTTTCAAAAAATAAGCTCCCAAATCAATAGAAATTGCTATAAACTGTTCATTGCAGGCCTGAGAGTTCCCAAAGAGCAACCAACCTCCCTTCCCTTCATTCATTGGCTACAAAAATTCATTCATCAGGCGCCCTTTGGTTTGCGCTCAATTGTTAAAATTATACCCTGCGGTACCGGCAAAATTATGTCGGTACTGATTCTTACATTGATGTAACTTTGACTCCTGCCTACACAAAATGGAAAAAACCTTCAATAATAACGATTTCACCTTTCATCAAGACAACGCGCCTCCTCACACGTCATAAAATAACCTGAAACAAATAAGAACAAAAGAAATACGCCCAAAAAATTCAGAAACGGCTCCTCAAATGCCTATAACTAAAGCTACAAGGACGCTTTGCAGCCAAGCAGCTAACCAGAGCCGCAGCAGACGTCGAAGAGGGTGGAGTAGGGCGTCAGCTCAGCGGCCTCCCTGATGGCGCCGTGCAGCAGCTCCGCAGCCTCCACGTTCACCTGCCCCGGCACGCAAATTAAATTATGTAGACTTGAGGACGTCAATACAGGCAAGGAAACCAGAGTGTCTTTCCATGGGAATTTTTTTTTCTCTTTCCATGGGAAAGTCACCACAGGCAAGGAAGGAAACCACAGTGTCTTTCCATGGGATTTTTTTTCTCTTTCCATGGGAATTTTTTTTTTAAACTATAGTCCCTTACTGCTGAGCGAGAACAAGTCATGGGTATTTTTGTGTGGATTGTTGGACGTGATGAATTAGTTGGACAGAAATGACAAGACAATTTGGAGCACCTAAGGTTTCTAAAATCTCACATTACCTTAAATGCAAAAACAGTATTTTGCTTACGTCAGATAAAACCAAATGCTTGCAACCACGAGTATATGAAGAAATACTAGAAATAGAGATATTATAGAAATAAAGCAAATAGAAATAAAGCAAATAGAAATATTAACAAGAGAAATATAAAGAAACAATAGCAACAAGGAAATAAAATGATATCAAAACGAAAGTAATCTAAATGGATAAGGGCAGGGTTGAAGTGAAGCCATTTTCTGATCATCGAGGAAAAAGAAACGGGCACATGTGATGCACGGCAACACGCCCAGCACAGCAACACGGGCACATGTGGTGCACGGCAACACGCCCAGCACAGAGTCAAAAGAAAAATGAGCTGCACACCCAAAAAAGAAAGAGGTGAAAGAATAGAAGAGAGAAGCAAGAGGTGAAAGAACAGAAGAGAGAAGCAAAAGGTGAAAGAACAGAAGAGAGAAGCAAAAGGTGAAAGAACAGAAGAGAGAAGCAAGAGGTGAACGAGAACAGAAGAGAGAAGCAAGAGGTGAACGAGAACAGAAGAGAGAAACAAACCAAAAAAAAACACAGCAGCAACACCAACAATCAGGACAACATGAGACCTGAAAGAAGGTGTCCGGGGAGAGCTGGTAGGAGAGGCCGCTGCACGACTCAGAGATGTAGGGCAGGCCTAGCAGCAGCTCGTAGGGCGCCTGCTCTCTGGTGCAGCGAGTGTGGGGGCTGAAGAGTGAGAAGTAGGGGGTCAATGGGGATACGTGACATTTGGCATTCCTCTTTAGAAAAGAGGCCACTACAACACGAAATGTGTTGCATTACGGCAGTTTATTTCGAGACAAACTTTACTTCCTTTCCTCTCTTATACCCGACACACCTTGTAAATTATTTTTTTCTCAAATGAGCACCAAAATTTAGGGGAGTTTCACAGTAAGTTTGCAAGGCATGTGACGATGTGTCACCGAGGCCTAAATTCTCAAGTCAAACCAATGAATTTCCACACCAAAAAAACATCGGCAGCCAAGATTTTATTCTTCCAAATTTGAAGTTTTGATACCGATTCGAACTTGAGATACTAAACGTCCTCAGTAACGTATAAGCCACTAGATACTGAACTCGTACTGATCGCAGTTCGGAGGAAGGCCTCACCACACCTGCAGGTACAGTGACGTCACACACACCACTCACCACACCTGCAGGTACAGTGACGTCACACCCACCACTCACCACACCTGCAGGTACAGTGACGTCACACACACTGCAGCCCCAGGACCACTCGAGAAGTAACTCGTTAACTCGCTTTTCAGTTCGTCAAGCTCATTCTGTAAAAACAATTCATAAAAATATTGTTTTTTTTAGAGATACAAGTATTTCTCATGAATAAAAGCCACAAATGAAAGAAAAAGTTCATGAAATGACTAGGAACCCCTCCCCGCCGGCGAAACTTTTTTTCTACAGAGGAAAGTACTCCTCATAGAGGAAAGTACTCCTCATAGAGGAAAGTACTCCTCATAGAGGAAACTACTTTTCACATTAAAAACCTTCACTACAATGTATTCGCCCAGAGGTTGACACGGTCTCGTGTCTTCACAAGCCCCCACCTTGGAGAGCGTGTGCGGGTGCACTGTCACAATGACCATGAGGTGCCCAGCTCTCGAGGAGCGCACTGTGACGGCCCTCCACACGCCAGGGCTGTCGCGGAAGTGCAGGCACGCAGGGTGCTTGTTCCCACGGATGAACTCCTCGAAGAGCTGCTCACAAAGTTTGGTAACAAAATGTCACTGGTAATGTTTTGGTATACATTTCAATGGGTGGGGTATAATTATGGTGAATGGTTGAATGAGAGAGGGACTATGGTCTTAGCAAGAGTAACTGAGATGCAGCCTCTGATGTTATGTTAGAAGATGACACATGAGATAGTAAAGACAGTGGAAATAAAATTCATGCTCAAATCAACAGACTAAAATGGGACAAGCACCAAGGGACCTCATTTCAATGGACTTCAATTGGGGTATCTGAATATGCTTAGTTCTCAAAATGCAATCCCATAAATTACAGTTAGGTCTCTATCTTAGGGATACCCAGGATCTATCTTGTAGGGATAATTAAAAATATCAACTAGAGTTTTTCATGTAACTACCCAAGCTTTTGCATGGTTGAGCAGTGTGCATTTTCAAGGGAACAAATCAATAAAAATTTTGGGCACATCACCATACTGGAAGGAAAGAAAATACCACTGGAGTGAATATCAATAGAAAAACAAGAGTATAAGGTGAAGGAAAAATCAGATTGAAGAAAGAATGTCAATGACCGAAATTTTTCAAAATTGATTGATTCAAGGGTTCATATATATCCAGGAATTATATTGACCTTTCGATAAAATTTGAATTAAATTTATTATAAAAAGTTTTTAAAACACAACTCAGTCATACCTGAGCATTTCTACCTGATAGCTTTGGTTATCCAAAATTCATTCGATGTCCAGCTTTGGTAACGTCTTTGAACACAAGAAAAGATAACTAAGTCTAAATAGAACACTGGTGCTAATTAAGTGAAAATTAACTGCCAAGTCTGTTTTATGTATCATTGGCAAGCAGCACAATATGCCCGGGTCACACACAGCGGTTGTAAGCCACCAACATATGCGTCTGGACAGAGCCTTGTTCTCTGACCTGTTGCCAGATCCTTGTTTTTGTATTCTGCAATAAAATTTGTTTTTAATTTTGAAAGCAATAAAATTGTATTTTTAACGATTTGGTTACAGATGGGCTTTAATAACTAAAGTAAAAAATAAAAAATTTCAACCATCCCTGGTCAGTAAGCAGTTTATTCCACCTTTACTGCAAAAAATATCATTGGATTACCTTTTCTCTTTATTTTTGCAGATGACTTTCATTGTAGTTTCATAGCCGATGTTAAGCAAATGTCTGAAATGTCTTATTTTCACGAGTTGTCTATCTTTTCGAATATACATTTTTTGATAAAAAATGTTCTATATTTTCCTTGTATGTCCTTCTTTGTTGAAAATTGTTAAAGAACTCAACATTTTATAAATGATACAAGTTTACATTACTTAATTAGTCAATACAAAATAGGACCTATCTGTTATTCTCTACAACAAAATATCAAGCATACTTGATAAGACATAAATTCAGATATTTGATATTAACTCTCAATAAATTTTGGGATTCAAACAAAAAATAAAACTTCCATTTCAAAATGAAGGCTTCAGCTCTGTAAGCCAAAACATACAATCTTCTAATAATGAATTTCATCACAATACTGAGCCAACTTTAGGCAGCTTTTGGTCAACAATTTCTTTGTTTCATGATGTACTTGGTGGTTATTTACCAGAAATGATTTTTTTTTTCAATTTCTTCAACACACCAGTTCATACGCATCAATATTTTACAGTTCAATTTCAGATAATGAAGTACAAAAAAAAACCTCTAATGGACAAAAATATGAGACTTGAAAAATTGGAGGTCAAAACCAGATATGATTTCAGACAAAACAAATTAGCCTAAAAAGAGAAGCAAATAAAATAGAAGAAATGGTATTGTATGATACAGTGGAATCACTCCTTATAAACATCTCTCTACCTACAAAAAAAATAAACACCATACAATAAAAAATTGATTAAAACATTAGTTTTAGCTCACATATGAATCCAATTCTTCATCATGTAAAAATTTATTCTATGTGGAAGGGCTAATTGGGGTTCCAATGTAAGGCACTTACAGAACACACAGATTTGTGCTGTGGCTTGACATTCAGGAGATGACTTGGAGGCACACACACTGTGAGGGGATCAAGGGGAGATCCTGTGAGGAACCCCACCGTTTTTGGATCTCCGTCCACGCCTCGCTTCACCACAAACTCATCTTTGTTGCGGTACTCATGAATCACTGGCTGCAAAATAGTACAACTAGCATAAGACATTTATGCCTTCAAACTAAACATTTGAAAATGGATTTTGAAATAGGACATTATTTTAATTAAATGTATTAACACGGGGAATCATTATACTGGTATAATAATTCAACAATCGCTAACAGAATTATCAAAAAGAAAGAACAATTCAATGAGACACATTCAAAAACAGAAAATACTGTACCCCGTACTTTAAAAAACAAGTTTTTAAATCACAACAGTGAAGCAAAGTTTCCATGACTCCATATGCATTACAGCACCCCTTGCAACACCATGGCAACTCATGTAAGGCATGACGCCTTGTAAACGACNACACCATGGCAACAACTCACAGAAGGTATGATGTCCTGTAAAGGACAAGGAGTAGTAAGCTGTTGAGAAGGGAAGTTCAGTATGCCTTTAGATTGCAGTTCTTTCTTCAGAGCTACAAGCACACCTGCAGCCCTATCTTGCTTCAGCTGCAGCTGGACAGAATAGCGAAGTCTCCACAGGGGGGTGACAGCATCGGCCAACTTTTCATGCTGAGTGTGTTTTGTGATGATGGTTTTGGTGTTAGATTCTAGATTAATCATCTGAGATTCTTCTAAGTTTTGGACAGTAGTACTTACTGCTGTATTCTCAGCTATGGAATTTGTAGGTGTATATAATATGGTATCAGATGACAAAGAATCCCTTTGCTTGAAAGGAAAATATTTGTTTTTATGAAGTATTTCTGTTGAGGTAAATTCTTCATGATTCTGTTGTGATGTTGACTGCTTAGTATTCCTTGGCTCTCTGTAAAAAATGAAAATAAGTAATTAGAAGTTATGGGAAGCCAGCACTTGAGTACAGTGAATCCTATGCTTCTGGGATTAGTATCTACCCGATCTAACTTTTTTATACCCCCATTAAAAAATTTATTAACTAGTTGAAAATACTCGGCAGGTAAAAAATGATATAAAATTATGGATCCTTGCAAAAAATTTTGACAGGGTATATTAAAAAATTCTGATTGAAGCCAAACATACAAAATTTGAAGTAATACCTAAAGCTCATGAAATAAATATGTATATGCATTTTTTTCCTATAATTAGAGAAAAAAGTCAACAAACTAAATCATAAAAAAATACAGCATTGGAAACTAAACTTAGGCTACAAAATATGCACACTATTGTAAATGAGTAGGTATATTTATAAAATTCAAATAATAAATGATCTAGCATGTTTTATCAAGAAACTATCAACACATTAGAAAAGCACAAGCTAGATTTAATTCCTATGTACAAGAGTCAATAAATTTTGTGTTTTGCCTCACAATGTAATACATTGATTAAAAATAATGCAACAAAGAATCTGCAGCTAGTTTATAGGACTGTTCATTTAAAATTCATTAATATTGTATCAGGACTTGTCTCTCTAATACTGATGACCATCAATTAGACCATTTCTATGCCAAAAGAAGAAAACATAGGTGCATCAACTACTTACCTTTTAGACCGAACTGTTCTTAGAGTTCTTGAACTGGAAGCAATGACTTCAAGTGCCTGTAATTTTTTCAAATTATGGAACATTCTTGCGTACAAAATACAAATGAATTTTATATACACTGTAAAAAAATAATAGAATAATGTGTATGAATCAGTGAACAGAACATGAATTCAGAACCTCAATAGCCAAATTTTTCTAGCTACCAAAAATGTTGAACTTTCAACAAATCTAAGTAGTTATTGAACTACTGCACAGCTGAAATTTTAAATAAATATTAAGTTTTAAGTAGTTCCTGGAAGTACAGTTGTGTAGGTAAATTGGTAACATTTGGGTATGTAGTTTGTATTTTTTAAATTATTTGAGGGTAAAATTAGTTCTACTATCTTGATAGCTAACTTGAGCTGTTGTGAAAATGCATCTTTCTAGGGTGGGATCCATTATCTGTGACTCAATAATTCTTTGTTTCAAGAAATATTTTGTCACAAATTTTTTTTTTGAGGACTGAGAGGCAATTTTTGGGGAAGAGCTGTTTTTTTGGCAAAATCCAGTTCTTACATTTTGAAATGTAAGAAGTCAATATAGTCTTTGATTAGTGTAGTAGCATTCCAGCTCTAATAATCATTCATTAGGTTTTTTAATGTGAAAGTAATTTAAAAAGTTGAAAAAATTTCTAGCAAAAAAAAGATGGAAGCCTTTTAGTCTGTTAATTAACCAATAAAATAAAGTTGTTAACAGACACATTGTTGTGTCACCATAAATTTTGCCAACAGCTAAATGTTTAGCCAGAGGTCACCAGTTCATGTTCTCAAAATATAACCCCATCCCCATTTGACCCATTTTTTCAAAACCCTATTCATGCAAAAAATCTAAAAATGAATTTATGTACTATATTTATGATATGCTATACAACCACTTGAAATGCAGTGCAAGAGCACATTTTGCCAAATGCTCAGCCCCCAAAAAATTGTCTCATGCAAAAATAATTCTCAGTTATGTGATCACCAAGCCATCCAACATTTTCTGAAATTAAAGATTTTAATAAAATGAGCCCATCCATCCACATACAAGAAAAGCTAAGTAAATCATTATTTTTACTGTTTATAATTTTGCTAATGTGTGGTGTTAGTTTTCAGTTCATCATCTACACAGTGTGGTAGACATTTGGGCTCTGTGAGAGAAGCAGCACCAGCATGACAATTTGCTGCTTCTGTAATTTGGAAAAGCATAGCACTTGTATCAAAAGCTCAAATAGGAACAACTTAGAAAGAGTTGGATAAGTTAAATGTAGGCCACACAGGTAGGGCAATTTGGAAAACTTACGCTACTTGTTTTGATAAGAAAAACATCTCAAACTCGTGATTGAAATCTAGGTCATATTGACAGCATTCCCACCAAGTCAATCATGTTCATAGCCATGGACATTGGAGTGCTACTTTCTAATCAGGCAGGTAGAGCTTGAAAACATCCCGTAATTTTCTAACAAGATGTACACAAGTCAATTGTCATTCAAAGCTATGAAGGACAGGAAGAAAGAACACACTGCAAAGCTTTGATCAAACCAAAACATTACGTCCTGTGAGACATGCTGCAAATTTTGTCAGATGAGTAGAATAACTGTAAGGATCAGATACTGAAAGCATAAAACAATTCTTGGTTTGCTGTATGACCAAATACTTACCCACAGGGATCAAAACCAAATATAAAGCCAACATCACAGTTTTTTGAGCATTACAAATGACAATGATGTTCTGACTCCATTTTGAGTTTCAACAGGTAGGGTGCATTTTTATCAATTGAAGGGACTCCCAATTTTGTACCTAATGAATGATGAGAAGGGATATTGATTGCTCATTAGAGACAAAAAGGCCTCCAATTAACAGTTCATGAAATGGACAAATTGAGTCTCTTTATGGACATATTATTTGAGAATCTTACTTTGAACAAAGTATATATTAGCCTCAAGTTACATCCTGCCCACAGGCCTTCAGGCTTAAGACAGATGCACATATTATCCAGTGCTTGGAGGGAGAAGTGTTGCCAATGATCAAGAGGATTGCTGCTGAAAGATTAGGTCTGGTAACAGGACTTTGCCTCATGCCACACAAGCAGAAAAACCCAGTCATGTGTTGGATAATATCAACAGCTTCATCAACTAACATTTAGCCCCAATACTCCCCAGATAGTAGCACCTTTGATTAGGCATTATGTGAACCAGTTGAACAAGAGACCAAGAAAACTCATTTTAACACTAAAGAACTTGTCATAAATTATTATACTTGAAACAAGCAAGGATGTAGCAGCATTTGCCAACACAAATAAGGACACCTCCTAAAATAGTTGCAGAAGATTCCAAAGTTGCCATGAGGCTGCAGCTGATACCAGTAATAAAGTAATTGAACAAATGTACTCCTGAGTAATTTGAGAAACATCTATGCAAGTAATTCTGGCAAATGAAGTGGTTATTATTAACCTAACCTAGGCATAATTTGAAGAGTAAGCCACTTACCCTGCAGCCTTAATTTTAATCTCATTGTATTTGTATAATACTTTATGGATTGTTAAGGAGCAGAAGCATATACAAAGCTAGTTTAGAACAGGGGAAAGTAGATCAAAAATAGTTGATGTGTATACAACCTGTGGTATATATTACACCCTTTTGTGAAGCCTCCCAATTTAGTTATGTTTAGTCAATTTGTTGGATGATATTTACTTTACCACAGCCTACTGCATAGAGCATTTTACTCTTTGTATAACCTCTATTTACAGTTTCATTACACAGAACTTTTTTTTTGAGTGGTGGAAACCTATTTCAAAAAATGATACAGCAAAAAAAATTATATTGAACAATATTTGAATGATTTACTCCTAATACAATGTTTTGTAACAAATTCCAATAAGTTTATACTACATTTATACGAGTTCTAACTACTCTTATATGCAGGTTACAGTTGGTCCAATAGCACTATAATGAATTGAAGTACCCTGATGTAACTAGGAAAAAGCAAGGAAGAGCAAAAAGATTCATATAAAAGTGAGACCCTTTTAATGAACTTGTAAAAAAATTAATTTCTGCAACTCACAAAACAATGGTTATTCTGTGAGATTAAAATATAGGCTGTACAATGAATATGATGCTGTATACAGTAATTTGTAGTAGAGTAAATATTAACCAATGTCAGTGATGGTTTGTTTCTTATATAGTTTACACAACAATTTATGTACTGCAGCAACATTAACAGTAAACTACAGACCTGAAACATTTCAAATGATATGTAGCTTTAGTAAAATAATTCTGATTAATTACATAACAAAATTATATCATTTTTACTTAAACAATGCCAAATTTTTTTAATAGTGAAGAAAAATTGAAAGTGCATACAAATCCATCACACCCAAGCTAAGGTATGCTATATCAATTTATGGTATACTTTGATAGGTAAATTCAAATCAAATTCAATCCAAAAAGTTTATCATAAGTTATCATATATGAGACTTCATGATTCTACAGCACTGGAGTGATTATGAAGGAGATATCATGAGACTTCATGACATCTCTAGACATTTTACTAGTGTCACTTGTGAGCTTTTAACACTTAGCAGCAAATCTGCCAATACTGCTACACTCTACAGGCAATCATTTTATCCATTTTACTCTTTGAAGAAGGGTTAAACTCAACTGCAACGATATTTTGATGTTTGTTTACCCTGAATTCTTTAACATGTGCCGAATCTATGAATTATTTTAGCCCAACAGCAACAACCAGGGGGCTGTAAGACATCCTTCGTCACATCAATCCAACTAGAGAATTTCAAGACTCTGTCAACTGTGCTACAAGAACAGTGCAACCCTGATCTAGTAAATTCAAAGTCTTGTTACTTAGGTATTTTGCTCTTTTGAGACTTTTCCTAATAATTGTATCAGAGACTTTGCTCTTCTTTGCATTGATCTTCAGTCTTCACCACTTCCACAAAAGAGTAATCAATGTTTTCATCAGAGGCAACTTTGCATTTAGATTCTTGGTTGGCAGTAAACCATGACTCATCAATCTGGTTAGCCTCATCTTTTGTTTTAATATTCATTACATCACAATTGCTCAAACTCTCCAGCTGATCAGGATTGCTCTGCCTAGTTCCAATAAAATCACACTCACAATTGTTGACATTTGCATCATCCTGAAAATTAATACCTTCACATTCATTTAAATCAGCATAGCAATTTTTCAGTGAGATGTTATCCATCTTGAACAGCAGACAGAAATAAACAAAATACAATATAACAAACAAAGCCAAACAAAAAACAAATTCGTACACAAAAACAAACAGGTGCAAATACAAACCCTAATTGTACAGTGATTACCTAAAATTTTGTAGGATAAGTATTAAACAAAATACATCCCTAACGTATTTAAAATCTGATATCATGGTTACGAGGCTTAGGCCCCTCACCCTTGTCGGCTAAGCAAAAAAAGCTACTTGCTTCTGCCAATGTAATGAATTAAGTAATAAACGACAATCAGTTTATAATAATAAAATATTAAACATAATACTTGTCACCATATGTGTTTACACAAGAGCTCAGATATTGCACGTCCGAACTGAACAAAATCAGCTGTCGATCTCCTCTCCCAGTTATTCCAAATTTATCCACCCTGCATATATACCATAATATATGTACATATATCCGACAATATATGTCAATTTTTATGTGTAAATATTTAAATAAGTTATATTTGGTAATGTTCTAATTCTATGAATGAACTGAAAATTATTACGTTTCATAACAAATGGCTCAGCAAGCACTTGGGCATTTAGAATCGTTCTCTCACTTCTCTGTGGTATCTATCAAGAATACATCCAGTTGAACGTTGCTCGCGTTAGAATACGCAAAAATTTGTTGATGCTCCTAATGTTTATGTATACAATATGTTAATAATATTGTATTAAATCCTGCACTCGATTAGGATGCACTGTTTTGTTTAGGCCTTACATGTGTGTCGCAAAGAACGAAAAATTCCCGGCCAGCTAAACCGGGGGCCTCCCTATTTTGCGAACCACGATCCGTCAGCAGACCTGAAATCGCCAACACTAATTTGGTGGCCGCTGACCGGCTAACGGCTAGCAGAAAAGGAATCCCGGTTAGCAGCTACTTTGCTGACCAATTTGAGAACAGCCAGCAGCCACTTTGCTGACCAATTTGAGAACGGTCAGCAGCCTCTTCTGTTGAACAACAGGCATACGGCCAGCAGCATCTCCTGCTGACCAGCTTGCCGATGGTCAACATCCTCTCCTGCTGACCAGCTTGCCAACGGTCAGCATCCTCTCCTGCTGGGTCAGCTGTCAGCAAAATAGGGTTGGCGCTGCTGATCATCCGCAAGCTGGTCAGCTGGCTTGGCTGCTGACCGTCAGCTGGTCGGCGGTCAGCAAAATAAGGTTGGAGCTGCTGACCGTTCGCAATCTGGTCAGCAGGACAGGCTACTAGCCGTCGGCAAGCTGGCCAGCAAGAGAGACTGCTGACCGTCCACAAGCTGGTCAGCAGGAGAGACTGCTGACCGTCCACAAGCTGGTCAGAAGGAGAGGCTACTGATCAGATCAGATGAGTTGTCCGGTATTGCTTTTGAATCAGCACCGG
>VOMN01046888.1:0-14226 GCA_014899125.1 Orchestia grillus | reverse complement strand
ATATTTATTGTATCATGCAAGGGAACATTAATGAACCAACACTCTACGTCAGAGGAAGCCATAAAATATTTGCCTTCATCTATGGAATTTTAAAAATCAGAAACAAAAGCGTACTAGTTTTCAACAGTAAACTAATTCTATGTGAGCGGTGACAACACTGGTACTAAAAATTTAGCCAAAAAAGGGAGAATTGTATACCGCAAATATTGGATGGAATTGGTATTTAGTCCCAAAATCTGTCTTGTGGATTTTCGGAAGACTATAAAGAATACCGAGTCCTGAACCAGTGACATAGAGCTTAGAGCATGAATTGTTATCCAAGCAGTTAAAGGATTTCATTTATAGACGAAAGTTACTGATTTAACCCTCCCCTCTAGTAATTGACCTATCGATAGGTTCCGTGATTTGAAAAAAATTACCTGGATCTGATATTAGTTTTTATGCTAGTCTCTGTCCAGCAAAACTATTCCCCCTTCCCTTATCTAGCTTTGTTACTATAACGTTCTTGTTGTATGCCAACTGTTTTAATAGGGCAAAATCTGTTTTTGAAAGAAACAGACGAAAATACTTTGTATGGCTTAAAATTATAGTAATACTTGAAAGCGATTGACCATAATCAGTCAGTGAACCATGTAAAACCTGTAGAGTGGGCATTCTTAAGGTTATTGACAATATTTTGAAAAAATAAAAAAAATGTATAAAAATTCAGATGAAAGGTAGCTAGGCAAAAATCTAGGCCAAATGCTGGTAAATATTTCATGTGGGCTGATGGAACCACTAAGTTCAAGTTAGAAATGACCTTCGTAGGGTCCACAGGCTTTACTTCTCCGCGAACGCCGAGGGCTTGAAGCGTCCTGCAATGTGTGGCCGAGGTGTTACCCTTGAATTGCTTCATTAAACGAGTGGTATTATCTGTCGTACATTATCACATGGGAAGGCGAAAGAAGATTTTGAAGAGCGGTTTCGTTTGCAGTGAGTGATGTCCTGAAAGTGACTTCACTTTTTCTCTTGCGCTGCAATTCCCTTGCCAGTAGTTAAAACTGCCAAGATTGATAAAAGCTGGAAGACTGCAGGCATCGTTTGTAAAGCTTGAATCGTAGGAAATTTGGCACAACGATGTGAGGTTTGCAGTTTAACCACAAACTTGATATCCTGAAGAGACTTTTCCTTTTTAAGGTGGAGGTTTCCACATTTCCTTAAGAACTTGTAGCCAATCTCACCAGAGCAAAGTTTGATAAAACTGTGAAATTATGGGGGAGCTGAAGCAATCTCAATATGAATGAAAGAGCAAGACAAGCCGCGTTAATCGTAAAAAGGTAGTATAGTTTTTTACATTTTTCTTGTGCAATTTTGTAGCACCTGTAAAAATGTTGCAATTCTGAATTTTCAAAAATTTCTTTTTCACTGAAGATGGCCAAAGGCCGAAACGTTTGAAATTAGGTATTATGGAAATGCATTTTTATAATTAACGTGCCTTATCTTGTTCTTTCACTCATTTTGAGATTGCTTTGGCTCCTGCATGATTTCGATGGAATGTTTTGGACCCAATTTGAGTTAATTTAGAGCTGTGTAATAGTGCTGAATCCTGTTAGCGCCTCCACAATAAACTTTCATTGTTGCTTACCTCAAGGAAACAATTTTGCCTTAATGAAAACTAAAACTACTGATGAAATGGGTTAGAATTTTGCAAGAATAGCTACGTGTTGCGTATGATGCATGCAGTTCGACCCGAACTTAATACTCTGTTTCTTAACATCGTTTGTCACGTAGGATAAATGATGCGCGATTTTGTTCTTGTGTAGTACAACATTATATTTCCTCCATCGATCGAACATACTGTCCTTATGCTCTTTCTTGAAAAAAAAGTTGCATTAATTCTAACTCACCCTGTATAGAACCACATAAATATTCTATCAGTATTTTGTTCCGTCCACAAAACCGTTAACAGATGCGGTGAAAGTTGTAATTGAAAAGTATTTGTGCTAATTTTGTATCCGATATTTGAGCTTCAAAAACAGGAATATGATCGTAAATTAATTCTATCAAAATATGCAAAGTTAAATCAGCAAACCCAATTGTCTTCATGCTAGAATATTGTGAAGATGATTATCTTACGAAGAAAATCAAGAGCAGTGCAGCGATTAGGCTTACTAATCTTAGTTTTCGAGCAGCCAGGCTTCTCGCATTACGTTCAACGGCTTCGACAATTATTTTATATCTAAAAGTGCGTAATTTGCGACAAAATTCTGGATTCCATTTCGAGCGAATCAATTTAATATTTACAGTATGCGAGCATATCTCACTTATGTCGTGATGTTTTTGTCCGAAACTGCTGCATATTTTGGTAGAAAACACGTGTACCTTTCCTTCCGACTAAAATGTCAACGGGAACTTTTATTTCTGACCAGAGAAAAGCTGGGATTCTGCAGGGGTTTGCTATATTTTTACTACGACCCGGATGGATGTGAATTACGGATTTCATCTCTGTAAGTTTACGAATGGAAATCCTATTCAGCATGAAAGTCGAAGAGTAACCACAGCTGGCTGTAAAAATTCGATTTTCATTTCACTGTAATTCTCTATTTACTGCAACACAGTTGCTTTACAGTAGCTGGGTAGGTAATTTGATTAGAGTAATTCTTACTACAAATGACAGTCTTTATTCAAAGTTACTCTGAAAATCTTGTTGTACAGTTTTATTACATCGTTTCAATGCATTCATAACGTAGGTGAACGAAGGGGATTTTTTGGGACAGGGAGAGATTGTCAGTTGGAGGAAATCCTATTATAACAATTTGGAGCAGTTGATTTGGGACATTTGGGATTTGGGCGGAAATGGGACAAAGCGTTCATATGCATAACTCAGTTCTCCAAATAATCGTTTTAAGGTTTCAGAAATAAATTTTTTCATGCTGTGTTTCTTATATGTAGATGGTAAGTATAATACTAAAGAATTCCCAACTGTTAACTTGGGCGAACATTTCTGAAAATGTTCACAGATTTTTTTTACATCTAGTGCGGTGAGATTCTTGTTATTCAGTCGTAGGCGCACGAAAACCGGTCGATGAAAGTCAAATGAAGGTAACTAGAAATCGAAGAAGGATGTTTACTTCCTTGCCGTTACGGAAGCCTAGCGACTAAGGGATTTTTTCAAAAGTTGTGACGAGCAGCGTAAGTAAATAAGTCAGGTCAATGGTTCAAGCTCTTTACCATCTATATAAATCTTTCAATCCACTTTCATAAGATGCAACGGATTTTCATCACAAACTAAATGCAGCTTTAATGCATATTCACATACGGCTGCAGCTAGTGTTCAGTACTCTTAGGTTGCATAAGATAAGCATTAGAGTTTGGTTAGTTCGGTTTGTCGATCCTATGCAATGGACACTGGCGACCCCAGAGAAGCACTGTTTGGAGACATCAGGTATAGATAGACCTTTAGGGCTTCTGTTTTCGTGCCCACTTTATTACGTTTAGTTTTAACATGATCTTCGCTTTCTCATCTTTGTCTTTTCTTCCTTTTTATTCCTAACTTACCGTTTCAAGGCGGAAGAGATCCTGATTGGGAACTCACTTTGCACGTAGATTCCCGGTTTTCTTTAGTCCAAACTAAACAGTTCTTTCAATAATATTTGACTTCACCCCCATTTAAAGCACAGTTCAAGCTATCTTTTCGTAGAAAAAGGTTTGAGGTTCTTTAACCTGTGTTAATTCTGTAACTCTTTAAAATGGAAAATGAAGAATTCCTTTCGGTACTTGATGCTTTTCTATTTTCATAAAGGAAAAAATACATCACAATCAACAAAAGTAATATGCGCAGCTGCGGTATTGATTCATAAGAACTGAACGGAAATGGGTCGCGAGGTTCCGCGCTGGAAATTGTAGCCTTATTGATAAAAAGCAATCAGGCAGACCACCCTCTACAGATGATGACCAAATCAACTCATTATTCGAGTAGAACCCGCATTGCACAACTCGAAAATTGGCAGAAAGCCTCAACCTTCAAAATACGGTGACATAAGCCCCTGGTAAAGCTTGGGTTTGCAAATCGCTACGATGCTTAGGTGCCCCATGGCGAGTGAGACGAACCTTTTGGATTGCATTTCCATGTGATTTGCTTTGTAAACAGAATTAAAACACACCTTTTTTGAAGTAAATTGTGACAGGAGTTAAGAAATGGATTTTTTACCAAAATGTTCAGAGGGAATGACCCTGGAGTAAGCGAAATGCTCTTTGCCACCCTAAAAGCAGGTCTTCACCCTAAGATAGTTTTGCTTTGTGCCTGGAGGGATCGGAAAGGAATTTTGTACAATGAACTCCTCCTAAGTAACCAGGCAATTTATTCTGACGAATATTGCTTAGAACTGGACGAGTTATAAGCAGCAATTCAAGAAACATGTCCTAATATGGCAAACGAGAAAAGGGTTTTTAGTCATAATAATAATGCAAGGCCACACGTTTCTTTGATAATTATATAATCAACAGTTTTTGTCTGAATATAATCAGACAAAAATTGCTGCAGCTTGGCTGAGATTCGTTCCCCCCCCCCTCATCCCTCCCCCCTTCCATATTCAACAGATCTATTGCTCCTTCGGGTTTCCACTTATTCAGGTCTTTGTAGAATAGTCTTAATGGTAAAAATTTTAATTTCCTTGGATGACTTAAAACGATACCCTGATGAATTCTTTATCATGAAACCACCTTAATTTTGGGAACAGGGTATTTTAAAGCTAAAGGAAAGATTTTGCAAAATTGTAAAATAAAATGTTTCGTACTTGGGTGATTAAAAATCTAATGTTTTATATTTATTAACCTTTTTTTCGGTAAAATCGGCACGAACTTTCCGGGTAACCTAATGCTAGTTTTCCGTACAAAACTGAATGCAGCTGTGATGCTAAAATATTCTTATTTCTTGGTCGTGGGCTTGAAACCAAGCCTTTTTCGATGCGTCTACAATGTATCTCCAACGTATCATATAGGATGAAAACAGAGTGCTTGTTATCTAGATAATAATGCTCTTCATCAAAAAATTTTTAGTTTTGATTTTATTTTCAATCATCGTGAGCATCTGCACGATGTTCGGGCTCCCCAATCCGCAGCCTCGCACGCAGAGGATAAAACCGCATGAGGTTATTACTCAGGCCTGTTATTGTTTTGTAATTAGCGTTTGTATTTGTAGTTACACTGAATTATTTTATAATAAATAAATGAAAACATTAACTTATTTTCATAAACTTCAATTTTATTTGGAATGGTTTTCATGCGTTGTGCAAAAACGCTCAGTTAGCACTCTCGAAAAGTCTGTCAATTTTTCTCGACGAAAAACTTTCGACACTTCATTACTTTTGGGTTAAGTTAGACTGCAAAACTACCCAAAGTACATGCTTGAAGGTAATAAAATAAAAAAACCTGAAGTTTTGAATACAGCTTACTTGGTTATTAAGGTAATAAAGTTTTTCGATCTGTTTAGTTGGGAAACATATAGTCTACCAGCGCAATTTCGTAAAACTTGAGCATTTTACCTACTCAACTAGTCAAGAAAACGCATTCGACACGATTGGGCCTCATCATCCACAAATAGCAGATGACCCGTAGAAAACGAGTTGTTTAAGTCAAGAATACAAATTTTGTCCTATACTAATTTCACGACCGCTTTCAGTATTTCCAAATTTTTGCTCGAGAAGCCGAAGCTATTCTCATATTCTCAACCCTGATACCCGGAGAGTTCAAACTGCAACATGGGATTTCTACCGTTCATGAGTGAACTTATTTATTTAATTATACAAATGCAATTTCAAGTTTGACCATACTGAACGTTTTACGGTAGAAATCACCAAGAAAAGATCCCTTCAATTTGAGGATAAGGATAGACGTAAATGTTTCAAATAAACGTAAATTGTACAAGTTTAAGAACAAACGCTGCACTAATTTATGAGCACTCCGTGGCCTTGAGGGTAGGAGCCTCTAGTCTTTCATCTTACAGTATATCGAATAGTGGTTACAGCCATAGTCTTTCGCTGCATTTATCGTATAGCCGTGCGGTGAAACAAGTAGCTCTATTGAAAATAACTTCATTGACAACACTCAACTAGGAAAGGTACACTAAGTATACGATTGAAATCAACAAACATAACTGAGGAAGAAAATTGGGATATACATATTTCAGGTGTGTAAAATAAATATAGATTTCAGCAAAATATGGCGAGAAAAAGGATTTAGATACTTGCAAAAAATTTACTCTACGTTTAGTTGCAACCCGCATTTTTGGCATTACGGCTTTTAGGTGTTTCCTAGAAGTTTTTACTCAATCCTCGTAAGACTGAAGAGGAATCTTAGCCCACTCATCTTTAGCAAAAAGCTTCAATTCATTATGGATCGTCGGTGATCTTGCGTGGATCTGACGTTTCAGTTTTCTCTCTAAATTTCCTACCGGATTCAAATCCGATGATTGACTAGGCAATGTCAGTACTTTGATACTGTTATTTTAGAACAGCTCACAAATTACCTAGGCGGTAAGCTTTGGATCATTGTCGTGTTGAAAAAGCCATTCAGATTCAAGGTCTAATTTCTCACCAGATTTATTTTCGAATTACACTTTAAAACGTTACGATATTTAGCGTCTTCCTCAGTTCCTTCTCTCAATCTTTTCAGTTTGTCCTGTACCATGAAATGCAAAGCAGCCCCATACCATTATGCTCCCGCCACCATGTTTCACAGTTGAGGAGGTGTGTTCTGAGTGTAGGTGTAGGCGGTTCCATTTTTTCTCCAAACATGAGTGATATTATTTTGCCTATAAAGTTCCATCTGCCGAGCACAAAAAATCTTCATAGTGCTCCTCTTTTGTTCTCTCAAAGTGCAATCTTGATTTTAAACAATCTTCCTTCAGTGATATAGTTTTGCTAAGAGAAAGTGATTGGAACTTTTCCACCTGCAATAAATTACCAGTAGTTTGTTTTCTAACAAATAAGCGTTCCAACTGCACTGAAATTTTTTGCAGCTCATTTATTGTCATCAACGGACGAGTGGTAGCCTAACGTAACATGTTTCGTGAACTTCCTATTCAAATTTTTTGGTAGCGACTGATTTTGAAAAAAAATTCGGGGCTCCAGTCATCTACCATTTTTCTCCGTGTAACCAACAGCGCTTAACGGGAGATTTTGGTTCTTAAAAATGTTCCAAAAGGTCATTTTAGAATTATACGAAGAAATAATACGATTTTTCACACTTTATGCCAATTTCTAATGCTGCGGCATCTTATAGTGGGTATAGGTAGACTGCTACTGTAATACTAACCCTAAAATCTCTTCAAACCATACAACACATATGATCAAGAAGTTAAGCTGTCGAAACTGGCAGAAATCGCACATTTAAAACTCGTTTTAAATGGTGCCCAATACTTTTTCACTACATTATTCCCGTTGCCCATATGACGATAGTCGATGCGTATTCTTTATTATTCAAGTATCACTGTTTTATTTCTTCAGGAACTAGGAAATTTTTGAGATTTCTAAATGCTTCTTTAAACACACTGTATTGTCTTCATGGCTTCGTGAGGGGCTTGAATGTTTTCTAAGGAGATTTTTGACCTAAGCAGGACTTTTTTCATGCATAATTCAGCAAAAGAAAATTTATCAGGCCAGAAGCATACTGCTCAAATTGCTTCATTTTAATTATATGTGCACACAGGACAGCCAAATTCATCATATTCGTCTTGTGCAAGGTCATAGCTAAGATCATTTTTAATCATCAATATATTTCTGTTAAGTTACACACTGTACTGTGGCATACTTATGGGGTTGATATAGAGTTGATGATAATTTACAATCGATATTTTGAAAATATTTAAAAAACGCTGTTTAAAGAGATGACGACGACTGAAATTATTAAAGAAAAGTGTAATTTCGCAGGGTTTGCTTTTGGCTATTTCTAGCTGGTACGTTGCATTTATTTCTGCCAATTAAGAAACTCGATTAGTTCGAAATGAGGATAAGAGGGAAGCGTTCGATCACAATTAACGAGGCAATGCATTACTCTGGATCCGCGGTCACATAATTCCCACGTGAACATCGTGAGTGTGAAGGCAACGCTTGCCAGGGATTATTTAGTGCGGGCCGGCGTGCTGACGGCAGGATTATTGGGCAGGGATGTTTACGGGCCTCCGCGCCCTCCCTACGGATCCAGCGGTGCATGTGCTTCGTGCGACATAAATAGCTGCCTTTTCAAAGCTATTGGATAACGTAAATAACAGCGCGATGCTATTGTGGAAAGAGTTTGAAACTAATTTTTGTCCGCCAAGTATTTCCTGATTAAACGTGCACGCGGAACACGCACCACACCAACGTTTCTAATCTCCGTTTCCACGTAACCAACCAGAATAACATTCCAAAATTCACAGCAAATGAAAAAACGCTTTTTTATACAACACTACATGGCTCGGATATTAATTCAGAGTTTCTTTTATTCCTGACCCGCAGCAATTGCGCATCTTTTTCAACACGTNACTTATCGTGTTGCAAAAAGAATAAGTATATTTCTAGCCCAGCACCTACATTTTATAACTCAGTCGTCAAATGAGGCTAGTTTTATTTCAAGTAAACTATTGTCCATAAAAACGCTTCGCGTAAATTTTGTTTGCTGGTATTTTTATCGCAGTGAATACTTTTGCCATTTTTTATCATCTTCGTATCTAGTATTATTAAAACGCAACGTTTAATTAAGTTTACTCAGCCAACTCAAAATAATACCACGTCTCGTATTTGTTTATTAAAATGAATGGCAAAGCCCTGAAAGCGAGGTAGTTACTGAGCAATCAACCAGTGTGCCAATTAAACACACAGAGAATGAAAATTCGGTATTCCGTAGTTTACCATTAGCTTTGCTGCCATTTAAGTTATATTTCATGCTTGAGGCTAAGAGCATGTGTACTCACAATGAGATACGGTTATTGAGACTGTAGAATATTTAAAGAAACTAAACACTTACTAAGTCGTCAATGAGTCTTAAAAGCTCAAGATTCGCCTGCTGCTGAGTGGAAAGTTTCTGGCCAATAAGTCGGGCTGCGATCGTTCAGGCGTATAAGTCAAGGCCTGCGATCGTTCACGCGCATAAGTTAAATTAAGGCATGCGATCGGTCAGGCGCATAAGTCAAGGCCTGTGATCGTTCACGCGCATAAGTCAAGGCCTGCGATCGGTCAGGCACATGAGTCAAGGCCCGTGATCGTTTAGGCGCATAAGTCAAGGCCTGCGATCGTAACTTAGCTATAGGAGACTAGAAAATGAGAAGCCACTATTTTTTCAGGCCTTCCAATGCACGTTCACTGCTATATTTTTGGGGTGAAGAGGATCAGTAAAGCGCCTGATGATTCAGAGTCTAATAGAAGAACTTTCTGGTCGTTCGAACCTGACATCATTAAAGTTATACGATGATGAAATACAGCACTTCCATACAATTGGTCATTTCAATTTTACTTTTTTATTGAACTGAAACAAACGAGACGGAAACGTTTTCAAAAACGTTTTAGCAATCGTACAGACAATATCTATACGAAAAGATGATATTATCTATATCAGAATCAATAGTACTCGGAAGTAGATAACATAAGATTTGAAAAATTGTACGATAAAATTTTATACGTACAAACAATAGATACTGTTCTTTGCGCAAACTTTCATTGGTCTCCCGATGAAGGTAGGGGAAAATTTAGCTATTGCTTGGGATAAAAATAAGCTGTGAATTCAGCAGAGTATAAAAGAAGAAAAACTTACATAATGAAATCATGCGTAAATTTTCACTTCTCATATCGTAGAGCTGAACATTTTGTCTCGCGTTTCATAAGTTCACCTTTCAAGTATTCCCGAACAGCCCCAAAAAGTTGAGCCAAGGCGAGTCGTTTGTTTTTCCCGTTCACTGGTTCCGGCATTTTGAAGCCGGAATTTCCCCTTTGATCGCATTCCGACCGAACAAGATCGCCTCGGTGCCGGCATCGGAATACTCGTTGTGGTGTTTTGAGGACGGCTTGCAGTGGCAGTCGCGTTGCAGCTTGGACTGCACCGTCCACCAAAGGAAATGGACGCAATCACGACACCGGAGACCATAATGTACCAACCCCTCTTCAAGCTCATTTAAATTCCATTGTAAAAACCATGCATTTGTTCCAGAGCTCCCGACCAGAGTTAGAGGAGACGAGGGTGATCATTTCCGCTTCATCTATTGCATCGCTTGGTAATCTTCACTAGTCTTTATCACTGGACTCGGTAATGAATAGATCAGGCAGAGGAAAAACCGACTTCATTAGGCGGTGTTTTCTGCGCAGCTGTCCCATCGTATTTAGAACCTTACAATGATAACTTCATTAGTCCTCGGAATGAAACTCTGCCATGATGAGCTCCGGTAACGAAAGATTACGCAGAAGAAATGTACTGGAAGAATTATATTAACGATGAAAGACTGAAACGTTATGAAAATTTATTTTTAAATCTATGGCTTCTAACTGATGCGTTGAACAATGGCTTACAAGGATAAATTTATCCTTCCACAACTTAAAAAGAACTACTACATTTATTTAGTGCCTCTTATTGATTCTCACTCAAGTATCTAGCCTTTGACATTGACTTTCAAGAATACGAGTATACGGCAAATGGATATGTACGCGTGAAATATATGAAATGAGTTCAGTGATGAGGCTAAACATCACACCAAAATCAAGATTTTATTTTCCAAAGTGTTGTTAGAAGAGGAGACTGTCGAAAATCGTGATGCATGAACTGTATCATGTTGCAATAAGTTTTAGGCAGCAAACGCATACGGCAGTTGCATGGTTCGGTTATGAATGATAGTAGAACGGTAGTCAAAACAAAAAGATTCTGTGTATTAGATGAAACGTATACGAAAATCGGACAGTAATGAATTGAAGCCAGTTAATATACAGGTGTGAACGTGAAGTTAGGAACAATTAGGTTGAACGATCCTGTAGGTACTATTGGACGATAATCTCACATAAAAAATATGAACAATTAACTTTGATTATATGAACAATTAACAGCACGGAACGTGATGGTACTTGAAAGTCACGTCCTCTGACGTCATCGCACGTTATGAGAATCCAGAACAGAGATTATTGGCATTTGTCGATCGAAGATTGTTTTCGCATGTCATGCAAGAATTAGATATTGTGTTAGTTGAGAGATGAATATTAAATGCAGTACATACATTTCGTATGGAGAAAGCGCTCTGTATTTGTGAGGCCATGTCTACCAGTATTACGGTAGGTAACTGGAAAAGCTTTATTCTTAATTCTGGCGGTAATAGTTTTGTTACACTGAAGGCTCGTACCCTTACAAACATTCACAAATGCCTTGGCGTGTTCGTTAGTGCAGTACTGCTCCAAGACATACCTGTAACGTACAAACTTACCTTATAATTACGTGAATAAATGCGTTTAAAAATTTTTTCTTAGAATCCAGAAAATTTTACCCGTTCAATTTTTATAATTTTGTTGCAGCATGCGTTAAATTTATGCTTATGATAAAATAGAGAAACACAATTTTTTTCTTCGCCCTCGACATATAAAGAGTTTGCCATAGTAAAAACAATGAATCCTAAGGAACGAGTTCAAGCGCTGACTATTGTACGGTGTACGAATAATTTCGTCCCTGAAAGTACAAAAATCACACAAATATGTTATAAGTCAACGTTTTAAAAACAGCCCGCCAACGTATCGAAAAATGCTTTAGTTTTCAATGTATCACCGAAGTTAGTTTTCACAGAAGATATAACTCTGTGTTTGGATGACCAGCACTCGCTCAAAATGAGTTGAATCTTTATTGAATTACTTCTGTTTTAGTTTCATACTGATATATACAGTTGGACCAATGGTCATAGTCCAGGTATCTTTTCAATGAAATACAATTTTCCTGGTGGCACTTATTTTAGCTCTAACGAATAAATTTTATGAAACATGTAACAACATGTGTTTTTATTTCATACTGAATTTTATGGAAAATGTGGCAGTTGATTTGGATTCTTTTGTATTTTTGGTGAACCATGTTAATAGAGAGCTGAGCTAAATATTGTTAGGGGACATTGAAAAGGCCTCGCAGATACTGAAAAGGCAATAATCATCAAGGGAACTGCCAAAAGATCATCTACTGTTACAATTGCTACTGTTTTAGGTCGCCATGTAAAGACAGTCCAAAGTTTCTTGAAGGATCTTTCTCCCAGAGAGAAGCTCTCTGATAAAACTAAAATGAAGGTTTTGGCGATTCGAGATTAGGTAAAAATAAAGCAGCAACTTGTGAAAGATCCTGGGTGATAGATTAAAAACTTATTTGTTAATGCTAAAGTCTAAAATGTGTCAAAATCTACTCGTAACCGCGCTTTTGGTTCATTGGCGATATTTAGATCTCCCTAAAAAATCTCCATTGACTTCAAGATACATTATTTTGAAATTTTAGTAAGGAAAGGCTTATATGGAGCAAGATATGAAGTATATACTATTCAGAGATGAGACGAGACCTACTTTGGATGGACTTCATAGGTACTCCAAAGGCTGGGTTGGAATTGAAGGCAAGTTACATCACCGAAATTTCGACGGTATCAAGGTGGAGGTGATGTAATGTTGTAGGCTGGAATAATAGATAATGATCTCACCAGCCCTGTAATGCTTTTCGAAGTTATCAAAGTTAATTCCTCATCTTATTGTAAACTTTTCAGTGAAGGTCTTCTTCCTTGGCATAATGACTAGCCTTTGTCTCTTGAAAAAAATCTTTGTGCAAGACAATGCGCCTTTACATTTTACCAAAGTCTCTAAGCAATATCTGTCCTCCTTGGGACTCAAAGATGGTAATACGATTGTGTGGCCGCGAAGTTTTCCAGATTAGAGCCCAAACGAAAATTTCTGAGCGAGAGAATTATGATAATGGTCGGCCGTGTACTTCCAAACTAGAGTTAGGGAATATCATAAAATTTGCACCGAGTTATGTGCTAGCTGCTACTATAGAGAAAGTGACTAATTCAGCAAACAATCGTGTTTTGAGGTCATAAAATCCAAAGGAGGTCATACAGAGCGCGAGGACTTTTTGAGGACAGATCGTTTTCAGTTCATTACACATTCGAATCATTTATAACCTTTTTTTCATTTCTGATAACCCATTTAAATGAAGATGTTAGCCCAAAAAGTGAAAAGACATGAAGTCATAGCTGCTCAACAATTATGGTGGTTTCAAGAGTTCTGAGTTGTGAAGGCCGTGTCATGCCACTTTAGATTTTTCCACAGAGTCTTTGGATTCAATGCGGCTGGATACATTGATGCACTATGGACTGCTGTTAATTCCTGGATAGATACAGTATCCATTGGAAGAACCATACATCTTTCAGCAAGACTCAGCACCTTCTCATAAAACCATAATAGCCCGTAATTAATTGGCTAATAGAGTTTACCCTAAAGTTTACGTTTATATGACCCTTAATTTGTGAACCCCAAACAGGCCAGATTTAAATCCTATGTACTATTATGTGTTGAGTGTTGTTGAAAAGGAGGTTAACCAACATCCTCAGTGTACTATCATTTCATTGAGGATCGCCGTTGTTCAGGTAATTTCCGAAATGAATAAGGAACGCATAATTTCAGCTTGTCAACGGTTTCGGACCAACGTAAATGCAGTCATTGAAGCCAAAAGTCGCTTCACAGAATAATTTGATAAAGAAGGATAATCAAGTATATGGTATATATTCGATTTAGGTATCTACATTTTATCTAAAATGCTAGTGTTTATTTAACACAATCACAATGTCCTCAAACAGTTTTCGTACCATGTATTATTAAATAATTATCACATTTAGTATTACTTGTTCAATTTCAAATGCTTTATATTTGCATGTATAAAATAATTAATGTGAAATGAGATATTCATATTCATTTTTCATACAAAATTCACATTTTACGTCATACTGAACAACTATCGTGGGTAAGAAAAATTACAAATATTACGAAATAAAAAGTGCCTTCAAATATTTACTGTTAACATTGCAACCAGCCATCTGAAAACTCCCAGAGATAAGCATCCATAAAAAATCCTACTCATTGTGACAATATTAAGCAACTGCGTTGAGTTGCTTAAAGATCTTAACAAAATATACCAATAGGCACGGTCAAACAACATGGAATTCAATGAAGGCAAGTTTGAACAGATGAAGCATGGAAAGCACTCAGACGACAGGTTCTCATA
>VOMN01046887.1:0-16272 GCA_014899125.1 Orchestia grillus | reverse complement strand
GCATGGTATGTAAAAGGTTGGCCACCCCTGCTCTAGGGTGACCAATATGGGGGACCAGGGGAATTAAATGCATTCTCAGGTCAAGACCCCTCTTTTGGAAATGATTCCATTGACAAAATAATTTTAATAGAATTTTCACTTTTCTCTTTACTAAGATTTACTAATCAATAGATTCAATCTACAGAAAAAATTCCAATCAAGTATTAGTTTGTCTGCACAATTATCTCTAATAGAAGATTCAAGACCAGAGATCACATTCAATTTTTCACTTCCCCACACTTTCATTCACCATGTACAAGTTGTCATTGTCACACCTGTCCCTCCTAAACATTTTATTCCTCACCCACCACTCCATATTCTTCAACAACTGGTTTCATCTTTTCATTCGGAATGCCACTAGGAGTCATACAGTGTCAGATAAAATAATAGATTTATAATTATTCAGTTTTTTCATACTCTAATGAACACCCTTGTGTAACATCACTATACTGCATTTCTTCCATGCATCAGGAACCTTTTCACTTCTCTTGTATCTCATCAAACAGACATTTCAACATACTCATCGTACTCATGCCCCATGTATACAGAACTCATATGGAATACCATCAGGTCCACTAGCATTCATACTCTGTATCTTTTTTGAAACTTAATCCTCTACTATTTGCAGTTCATATTTACCAATTTGAAGATTCACAACAACAACTGCAGCACTTCCTTGCTCATTCATTCTTATGTCTTCCACTGCTTCTAACATTAGCAGCCTACCACTCTATGTGTGACCATTAGCTACAAACTTGTGTACCTTTTCTTCATTGGATCTATTAGTCATTTTTAGAATTTTATGCAAATTTCTCTTCTATCTGGACCTTTTTCTTTAAGCTTTTCATCTCCATTCTCTCATCTTTCACTCTAGCCTCATAGATCGATCTCTTTACCTTCTTTTGTTGAGACATATATTCTTCCCATACACACTGCCACTCAAGGGGATTGTCCCATGATTTTTCGACAACAAATAAGTTTTCCGGTTTTTGAGCTTATATCATTCAAGAATAAGTACAGAATCATGTGACAAAGTTTCATGCAAATCGGACGATTGGTTCGGGAGTTAGGGGGTGGAAAAGGTGGGGGACTTCCTGACAGTCTAGAAATGGGACAATTTAGGCCCTTACCTGAGTTTCTGTTATATTATTGTACAGGGTGGCGCATAAGTAACGCACCCTTTTTAAAAAAAGACCTTTTAAAAAAAGATTTATTACCGCAATGTACACTGGGTATCGGTAGACATGATATTTTTTTAAATGGTGCGTTACTTATGCGCCACTCTGTATAATATGCATTCATGAGTATTAGAAAGCGTAGAAACTGTTTTTATACCTCAATTTTAATTTATTTAATTTATTCAATTTATTTATTTATTTCCTCATTTTTTTAGTACCTAATAAGCCTCTGCATTACAATATCCTGAATATTCCTGTTTGACATCATTTTATTAATCCACGCATTGGTTTTTATCTATACGACTAGGTGCATTGACCTGGAAGGCTTATTTAATAATTTGTCGGCCTGTGAAATATGGTTATTTCCCCTGCCCCCCACTTAGCCTCAAAATCACTCCTCAAACCCAAAAAGTCAGGCACTAACAATCAAAAATGCCGTGGTGGGCCACAAAAGTAATAAAAGTGCATTTTTTGCGCCAAATAAGACATTCTCCTTGACTTTTCGCATTCATTCAGTGTATAACATGTGAATACCTATCTATAAGAGAAAAAGTTAAAAAGCTCTCAGGTTCCATTGTTAGGAAATTAAGATTTGAAGCTTCTCCTGAGATGTTTATTTAGTTTTTAATTATTTACCATTCTATCTATACAATACTAAAACTCTGGTCATCTTGCTTGTTTGCTTGAAACAGTGCACACGTTTGTCTGTCAGATCTGAGATATTCCAAATTTATACTCTTCGTTTAATCCTGTATTGTGGATACCGACTTAACTGCATAAGATATATTTCTGGATATGGTTTGCCTATAAAAGTCAAGTTTTTGCGAGAATTTTTAGTCTTCTTGAAGATCTCATTGGACGCACATCAAGAAATACGCCCCTCCCAGTCTGACACTCTCGACCTTCCCTGAAGAGCACTGGACCACACTCAGGGTTTTTCCATATTGCCATGATTACGGTCTATGCTATCAGTACTAAAGTGAATGAGTTATTTTCATCAGCTTTAGATATTAGTTAGGAAAAACAATCATTGATGGCTTGTACAGGACTGAAAAATAGTGACCCAACGGGCCACGGCTGGTCTGGTGTGTGTATATATATATAAAGCTCTCCTGTAGAGTTTGGATTTTCTGAAGTAGAAAGCCTACTCCTACAGTTTTAATCTTATGGAAATGATTCATAGCTCATTCAGTAGGGAATTTTAATGCAAAGAATTCTACGATCTGAAATGTTTAGTTTATTGTGTTTAAAAAAAAGATACCAACCTCTGGAGGAAAAAATGAGCAAAATTTCGATTTTTCGGAAAATTTGAAGTATAATCAAATGATATTTTTCCGAGAATGTCAGACCGTAACTTTAACTTACTCATTTAGATGCACAAAATGATATGTGTCTCATTGTTGTAGAGCAAATTGTGTGGGAGGAGTGGGAATTTGAAAAATATTTAAAAATTCATTTTCTTTTGATAACTCGTTTTCTTTCAAGAAATTGAAAAAATGTTCTCAGCAAAATATGTTTCTATTATCGAGTTACATACGTGTGCCAAATTTAAAGCAAATGTGTCCGAAGGGAAAAACTTTTTCGAAAATGGAATGGTTTCCTTAATTCTTGTTATCATCTGCTTTTCATACAATTTCCGCATTTTATGTTGTGTCCTTTTCAAAACAAAATTTTCCCTAAATTTTTCTTTAATCTCCTATTAGTGGTTCTTTTGCAGTTCATTTTTCCAACCCTTCACTCTGCAATGTCATACTAAGTTCTTGTTCTCCTACTATTCATTTCATTAACAATTCTATTACTTTTCTACTTTCACATTGAAAAAAACATCACAAATAACTACTTTCATACAGCAGTTTTTTACTAATTTTTTTATTGATTTTGCCTTTGTCTTCCTCTAAATATTCATTCAAGTACTAGAATTTAATCAATTTTAAGTTAAAATTCATTTTTTATCTACATGCATTCCAATTGCATGCTTTCTGGCTTCATAAATCACTAGCACATGGTCAATCGCACTTTTTCACTTTTTGATTTTCGATGTGTGCAGACCATTTTCAATGTGATATTTGTATTTTTAAACTCATTCCTGCCACAAAACTCAATTTCTATTCATATTCTCATGAAGAGTTCCAACATGGTCATTTATTTCACCCATTGAAATCACTGGGCATCTTTTAAGTGCTTGCACTATTTTTATTAATCTTAGCATGCTTCTTTGCATTCTCTTCGTCTGGCATGGTTCTTCAGTTGTCACATACCACACAATTAGGATGACACATTCTCTCTGCATTCCCTTTCATTTTATCACATTTACGTACCAGATTGGCCTCACACTCAGAAACATCTTCAATCTCAATTTCTTCCAATTTCGACCTTAAATTATTCTTCACAATCATACCAATTTCCTAGCAGATACCTCACCAAACTGACATTCACCTCCACCTTTCATCTTGATTTCCACCAATGCAAGCACGTGCATTCTATAACTTTGAAACAACCTTCCACTCTTTGTGGAAGTCCCCCACTCTTTGTCTACCACCAAATACCCATCCTTCCCCTATCATTTGACACCCATTTTTCACACACACCAAGTCTACCCTACCTCAAATTTGGGTGCCTCCTACACCAACACAGCTTAATCCACCTTTCTCACATTTACAAACCAGATAACCCAGCTTGCCTACATGTCGTCCATGTACATTTATGCATGCAAACTTCACAACACTGTCACTGCATTATTTCACTCTCTTCTGATAGTCTATTCTTAGTCTTTCTGATGACGTTCTGCCATTCACACAGTCTTGATTATCCATCAGATTAGGGGTAGCCGTGATCCAGCTGATACAAGTTCTACTGATACCAGGGCGAGTTACTCAAATATTCTTCATACTATAGATTTAATAATGTTAATAGTTAATTTAGTTTTCTAATTCCGTCATTGCTAAACTCAATTATTTCAATTTGGTTAAACAGGGATTTCTACCCAAGCAGTCTACCATCTCTTGAGCAGATCACCCTGTGGCAAGGGGGGAGGGGGAAGAATTCCCACTACTCTCATCCTCACATGTCATAAGTATGAGTATGAGTAGTAGTAGTGGAAGCAGCACTTCAGCAACTCAAGACTATCTTGCATCGAAAGAGTAGGGACCATTTAGTATGGACTTAGGAGAATGGGGAATCTATGCATAGGGGGTGTTCCCACACAAGATCTCCTGTGCATAGAAACTGCAAGTTAAAAAGGAAGGGGAAGAAAAGACAAATAAGAAATAGCAAAGAATGAATGAAAACAGAAAGAAGCAAAGTGGGCACAAAAGATAGAAGTCCCAAAGGCCTATCTAAAGCTAAAGGAAGCCTAGCGGTGCTCTCCTGGGGGCACTAGTCCCCATAGCATAGGATAGACAAACCTAACTAACCTACCTCTATTGCCTATGGCCTATCCTATGTCCCTTGAAGGGCCACATGTCATAAGAGGTGATTAATAGAATGAGGAAAGGGGGCTGGGAACCCTTCCCTTTGTATTTTCTTCCTAGAAAACAACAAACACTGACCAGATGGAGAGAAAATGGCACCTGTCTCAAAACAATTAAGTATTGCAAGTTTGAATGAGCGTGGGTATTGTGCACGTTAGAGTAAAGGGGCGGAAATTGGAAGGTTGTTTCAAAGTTGTAGAATGCATGTGCTTGCACTAACTGAAATCAAGATGAAAGGTGAATGTCGGTTTGGTGAGGTGTCTGCTAAGAAGTCGGGGATTGTACATGAAGAGCTATGGAGGAAGCAGCATTAATGTTGAGTGAAAGGTTGTTGGGTTGTGTGATGGAATAGAAGGAAGTATCAAAATTAATGTGGATGAAGGTTATGATTGAGAAGTTTAGGCATGTATAAGTGTGAATGACCTGGGTGGTAAGAGAAGTGGAGACAGAATGAAGTTTTGGTTGGAAGTAAATGAGTGTGTGAGTGACTAGAGCAAGTGTGTATGTTGTGATATTGGGAGATTTGAATGCTAAGGTGGGGAATCTTATGCTTGATAGGGTAGTTGGTAAATATGGTGTACTAGGGTTGAATGAGAGTGATGGAAAGTTGTTAGATTTGTACCTGGCAAATGAAATGAGTGCCAGGAATACTTGTTAAAGGGGTAGTCAAAGTATAAGTGGGTTCGAGTGGATAGAGGAAAACTAATTGACAAAACATTAAGGGATTATGTATGAAGTGAGTAAGAGAATGATTAGGAAACAGCTGCTAGATGTGAATATGTTGAGATGGGTATCTGGTTTTATGTCTCATCATTTCCTGGTTGAGACAAAAGTTAAAGTAGCTGGTAGGTGGGTACCAAAGTGAGGAGAGGAAAATGCACACAATGTAGTGAAAGTGTGGAAATTAAATGAGGTATAGTAGAAATACAAGTATGAGGGAAAATAATAGTGTTTCGGGTTAGCTACAATGAGTGTGGAAGAGTTGAGAGTGAATAGAATAGTTTTAGAGGTAAAAGAGCGAGAGGTAATAGAAAAAGTGATCGAGTAGTGAAGTGAGGATATAACAGCAGCAATTATCTTGATGGATTCAGGTTATTCCTTTTTTACCATTGTTCAATTGTTTATTGCAGAATTTGAAGTTTATTCTCTACATAACTTCTTCAGAAGATAGGTCCAAAACTGAATTTTAATTAATTGTCCCTTGACATCACACACTAATCATTTGACCAATGTCATTCAGATTAAAATATAATCAAATTAACCATCAACATACTCTATTGAGTCCATCCTGGTGTAGATTACAGTATTCTTCAAAGTAATATTCATGCAAATGCATTACCAATGATAAGTAAGCAGTGCTAATTTAGATGCAATAGTTACCTGAAGATAATCAATTCTTTCCCATTCTCCAGGAGGGGCATTAAACAATTTGATTTTAAAATAGCATCTGTTGGAAGGCAACTGGAAAATTCATCTACGTGTTCCAATAATTATAATTTCAGTTTAGAATGCTCAATTTGAAAAAGCATCAGCTTTATCTCTACAGAAGATTTAAATATTTTGCATTCAACATTTTGAGGTATTTCTTATTTTATTGAATTATATGAATGCATTAATGAACTGTAATTATTTATATACATTAGTTTCTATGCATTCCTGGCTAGTTTCTGCTGCATTTTTAATCTAATTTAAATCTGACTGACAAGTTTTGCATAAGTAGATTTGTCAAAAAAGTTTCACTTAAAGAAATACTAATAATTTCATTTTCTCTTTTCTTTGGTTGATGATGATCATCAGGCCATGGAATCCAAAGAAATGACAAAGTTATTGAAGATCATCCACTATCATTTCTAGAATTGGTTTGCTCTGCGGAACTCCTACCGCAATCACAGCCATCCTCTTCTCTGCTGCAGTCGTCGTGGCAGTTGCAGCCACCGTGGTCCACTCAGTCCTATTCATCATCTTCCACCAAGTCTTTGCCATCATCTCCCCTTCCACCAACTTCATCAAATGTGTGGCAGTCATCTCCACAAATGTCAGTTTCTAAACCAAAGCCATCATCATCTGCTATGCAGGGGCAATCATTGTCCTTTCAGAAGCCCTCAGCTCCTAAATGAAAAAAGCAGCAGGTTGAAGCCCAGGTGAGTAGAGCCCAAAGCATGATTTATGCAGCAACTCAAACATTGGATAGAGCTCAAGCAAAGTGTGAAGATTCTGATAAATTTACAAAATTTGGCCAATTGGTGGCTGCATACCTGAAAGATAGGAACCCAGATCAGGCAATGCAAACTCAACAAATGATGTTTGATGTTGCATTCAAGGGCATGCAAAGAACTCTGACCAGTAACTGTCAGGTAACCTAATCTGCCGAGTTTTAAAGAGTTGAACAATGTTGAGTGCAGGGAATTGTATCAGTATCCTTGCATGAATAGGAAGTCAAAGTTGAAGGATGGCTGCAAGACTATACTTTTTTGATGGAAATAGTTTACTATGCCACCATATACTGACAAATTTGACAAATTAAAGAATACTCAACATTCATGCTGTAACCAGGGATGGTATCAGCTACTTGTGTAGCATCACTTTCAATGCTCTTCTTGTCAATTGTTCATATTCAGGGTTATAGCAAAACTATATTTACTATCAATAATTCTTTGCAGGTTTGCTAATAAATGCCCAAGTTGATAATTAATATTAAGGATTATTTTCAAGGAATTCCCAATCATACCTGGGTTACTTGTCATTTTGTAACAGCCTCAGTTACACTGGTAAGTGTGCTTTGGACTATCCCTTGCAATGTCAGAGTATTTTATTGCACTGATGTGGTAATATCCTTTTGTTCATGCATGGTCTTTATTCGATTTATATCATGCCATTTGTTATTTCTTTGCATTAAACTGCTTGGTCTTTAATAATTTGAGTTCTTATTTTTTGATTTTGTTAGTGAATAAATTTCAATTCATGTTCTTTTGCTCAAGATAGATGAATGTTGCATTTCATTAATTAGAGTTTTTGGTATGAACTACTTTTTGCTTGTGGTTGTGCTTGCAGCATGTATTGTTATGCTTTGTTGGTTTATCCCATTTGCATGTTACATCCCTAAGTATCTCAAGTTATTTGGTTCCCCAGTCACTCAACAGGACAGGCAAATTGTTTTTCTTATTTTTTTTCAATAGTGTTTCCTCATCACCTGTTCATGTTCCGTTAGTTCTATCTTTAATTCTCTAGAAGTTTTTCTTCTATAGGTCATTGATCATCGTATACATTTCTTGAGTACACTTTTTTAAGGTTTATTATCCTGGTGTTCCTCATCCCACAGTAAGTGCATTGCCCAGATTACCTCCTTGTTTAGTTAGGACTTTCGAGAAGTCAGTAGCAGTATATAGGACTAACTTCAGTTGAACATACCTCTCAATAGTGAATTTGGTAATTGACATAGTTTTTGTTCTCATTTCTATTGGTTATTGCCCCATCATTCAAGCAGATAACAAGTTTATCTCACCTGCAGGAGACAAACAGCAACAATGCTAGGTATTCCACAACCCTGGCAATGACGATCACTGCAATGATGTCATTCATGTCTCAATTCTTCAGTGTAGTTCTTTGTTGCACCATGTGTTATGGGAATGTAATAAGTTATCAGCTTTTGTCCCACCATTTCTACAAACTGATTCATTTCAAAATTTGTCATTATTTTGATCAGACGTGTTTAATTTTGTTGAATAGACGTAAGTATTGGATGGTTGAAGATTTCTTAGGTACATAAAGCTGGATGTCTGCTAGCTCGGATACATGATTTGTATGTAGAAGTTGTATGATGCCAAATTATTATTATTACTAATTTCAATTAGGATAAGTTTTATTTCCAGACCGAGATACATAAGTCATGCATGCAGAATCCAATTGTAAAAATACAAGTAGAATGAAATTTAAGAAAGCCAATGTAATAGTCGTTATTGCAAATGTTCATCTGTTGCATCAATTATTTCAAATAGTACTTCATGTTATTGCTGGGCATGAATTTTGCAGGTGAGATAAACTCGTTATCTGCTTTAACTAACAGAGGGCAATAGCCCTAATTAAAATAGATATGAAACTCAGCGGGATATCAACAGTAAATTGAAAGATATGGTAAATGCTATGTACAAGTAATGTGGCCTCATCAGGGTCTCTGATGCAGAGCATCCCTAACCAAAGCATTCCCAGCCAAAGCAGCCCTAACAAGAGCAACCCCAACCAAAACAACCTGCAATTAGAGCATCCCTAGACAGAGCATGGACAGATTAACCACTAACACAGGAAATAATAACAAAAAATTAATCACACTTATCTTCAACATTACCTTTTGTTAGAGCCCCTAGGAGGATCAAAGTGATATTTCTTTACTTTAAACATGCAAGGATAACCTTAAAACTGCGAGCTATAAAGCATCAAATTGATAATGGGGAAATAAGGATCAGGGTAAACAATAAAAAGCAACCAAGGGATAATAGATACAAAATAAACTAAATCATATCAATATCAAAATGAAACTTGCCAAGCAATTAAACAAAATTATAAATGGAATGGATAAGAACCAAAAATCAAAATTAATATTGAATGAATGCAACTCAATAAATAAAGCAAACACATTTCCTGATTATTAGAATGTAGGAAAACACCGAAACACTTACCTCAGAAGTTCTAACTCTAGTTCTAGAATGCTACTTAATTTATATTTATTTTAAAGATTCATAGTGAATAAGGTCAGCACTGGATAACTTAATATTTACTCATGAACTGAAAATAATGATACATTTGTTAAAATCTCACGAAAGTGAATAAGATATACATATATTTTTAAAGAACAAGGAATATTTACAATAAATGCACTTAATAGATTTGTGCTAAGAGAATTACAAAATACGACCCCAGTTACATACTCTCCCCCTCCTTTTTCCCACTAGCACAATCTCTACTGTGCTTAGTGAAGTTAAAGGGTTAAAATTTCACCATTCACCAGTTCACAAGACTCTACCCACCATTGCTAAGGAAATAACTAATATATAAAAGCTAAATATTATATGCTGCAATCTCAAGCTAAAATTGTATCATAACCTAGCAAACATGTGCAATTGAAATCACATTAGTGGACTGTCTTTTCCATTTAGTACCCTTTATTATTCTGTGGTATCCTTGAATTAAAAAATATACTTGCACACGATCACTGCAATAAAAAATTCCATTCTGCTGAAAAACTCATACCAACCTCTTCCCCCTTCTTGAGAGGAATAGGAATTTTCATGATTATCTATGGGATACATTTCATTGGATTACATCAAATTTTATGCTACTAACAATTTTGGGGAATAAGGGTTAGAAGTTGGAGATCCCAGCCACCATCCTCCAACATAATAATACCAAACCTACCCATGCCAAGGCCCCCTATAAATAAAACAACAAACAAAGCCCAGCTCAGTCTTATGTAACCTAATGCAATAGGTTAACCAGTAATTAATTAGGCAACTCACTGGCTACAGCTCAAATAATGACCAGTTGTCACAATCAAATGCCATTAATTACAACAAAACCGACCATGAGCTTCTTCTTCTTCTCCTACCTTGGAGAACTCATTCTAATACTTTGTACTGAAGATTTGGAAGATCTTCTACAGAACCCCTTGACCTTGATTGATACTTCTAGGAGTTTCCATACTCTCCAGTACATTTTTGTAAACTGAATCAAACTACTTGACCCTTTCTGTTACATTAGGATCTATTTGGAAGTCCTGAAATAGACCAGAAAGAGCTGTTCCAACTGGCAAACCAACAACTCTTGTACCTGTAATATCCTCAGTCATCAGCAATTTGAAATTAGTACCAGACATACTCAAGTCATCAGGAGGGTTCTGTAGAGACTTGAAAAAATCATCACCTTGATTTAATTCCAGGATTTCTTCTGAAGTTTCAGCAGTACAAGAATTAGAATTACCAGAGGATATATCACTGCCTATCAAGTTTTCATCCCTACACAATAAACATTCAGAATTGGTTCTTTCCCAGATTCATCAACCATTAGAGCTGAATCAACAGAGTTTAATTGCCGACTATCATCCGAGTCTACAGCAAGTCTATAAAACTGATCAATATTATGAGCTATCACATTCAGAGCATCACTCTCAGACTCTTCAGGAATTGTCTCCAACAAGTAATTATCCCTAGGCACTCTTCCCACTTGACAATTGAAATTTTTGGGCTCGATGCTTGCTTTACAGTAGCAGCCTCTGCAAAGAGTACAGGACTTCTTCTTCTGTGATGATCCAAGGGAACTAACTGTCTGTGGTTCTATATTGAACCATCCAACCTGGTAACTTGCAGGTACAGCTTTCAGGTATCCGATGCTGTTCAGCTCCAACAAGAAAAAGGACAAAACACAATGGTGAACCACAATAAAGCACAGTGATTAAATGCACAAGGCAGCAGCTCAGAGTTCATTGACTCAGTTGGTGGACCTCAAAAATCTAAAAAGACTATTAATTATTACAATTATTACAATTCAGAAGAAGAATGTTCTCCACAGCCAAGGAAATTTTTTATACTAAATTTTATATTTTTCATTCTAAACAGAACTAAGACTCTATATCTTGGTATGGAGTACTTTGGACATACAATAAAAAAATGGAGTATAGTTTTAAAGTACATGACACTCAGGACAGTCAGAATTGTCACTAATGTTAAACCTATGAAAATGAGCCAAAACATCAACAAGGCCAGTCCTAAATCAACTGACTATGCCCTGCATCCAACGTGAGATGGAATCATGCATTGGTCAATATACTGGCTTTCTCAAGATATTTCATAAGAATTGACCTGTGCCAGATACATGAGTACAGGACTGAGAAAACAAATGAGAAGAGTTACCTCAGGCAATGGGCCTAACTATTTCACTGACCCTTGACCATTAGCAGACCCAAAATTGCCAACTCTAATTTGCTGACCGTCAGCCGGTCAGCGATCAGCAGAAACAGGATCTCGGTCAGTTGCTGACGGTCAGCAGTCACTTTGCTCACCGGTTTAGGAAGGTCAGAAGCCCCTCCTGCTAAACAGCTTGCGAATGGTCAGTTTAACTTTCAACTTTAAGGAGAGTTCAATTCAGATTAGATGTAATTTAAATTAAGGCTTTTGCATCAGCCATACTCCTGATCACTCATCATCTTTTCTTCATCCAGCAATCATGTAGCAAGTGCTTTTCTCATGTAGCTTGACTGTGATCTTCTTCCTCTCCTTCCATACATTTACTAAGAAGCACTTGAGAGCAGCCACAGCACTGACAGGCATTCCTTATTCCAGGCCTAGGATCACCGTTATTTTTTTATCTTCTTTTTGCTGCCAATCATTTATAACAGTTGTTCCACATTCTTTCCTTAGCAATCCAAATAGTTTCATCTTTTCATTTTCATATCCTTTACACACTAGCACTACATGTTCAACACTAATTTTTTTTTGAGTCACAGACCTGGTACATTTTGCTTTCAGATTCATTCCACTTAAAGGTTCTGCCATTCACTTCTAAACTCTTTGACCTACCTTGGAATAACAGCTCGCTTACATAGCAGCCACCATGGAAGGTTTTAGGTTGTGGACATTTTTCGCTCACAAACCACTCAAGTATATTTTTTGTATCCACCTCCTCTCTCCACTTCTTCCATCCAAGTTCTTGTATCCTCATTTTTATTCGTCTTCCATCTGGTTTCTCCCCAGTTCAAGTCTTCACTTTTTTCATTGGCCTTTCTCCATCCAATTTAAATATTTCCATCAAGTATTCTCACACTCCACACAGTCCAGTAGTTGAGTTTGTGCATAATTCATCAACACATAGCACCCCACTTACTCTTTCCATTGGACCCCACATTAATTTCTTTACCCATTTATGTTCAACCATTTCATCGATTCTAACCTTGTAATTTAGACAAGTTTTATTATCCTCCCAAAATGTGCTCCACGCCATGTCTTTTCTCACTACCTCAACACCTAGATATTTGTTTGCCCCTAATGCTGCTCTGCCTGCCAGATTTTGCATTACCTCTAGTTTATCCCATACTTCCACACTCACTGGTAATGTATTCAGATTGTACATCAGACTAGGAACTGCCATGCTCTTCCAAACACCTCTAACTATTTCATCCTTGTTTGCTCTTGGTTTTGCTGCACATGCTAATCTCCCGAACCATTGACGTGCTCTAACTTCCTCTCATTCTATGTTTCAGCCATTCTTTCTTCATTCACTATCATTCTTAGATACTTGTATCTCTTTGTCCTCCATAGTACCTGTCCTCCTAATGTCCACTTCAAGTTTTCAGCCCCATCTTCATTCACAACCAATACTTGACTCTTTGAATTTCCAAATTTAACTTTGAAATCCTTTGCATATTCAGACACTATATCTAGTGCTGATTGTTGGTCCTTTGCCTTCTTGCTTATTAGCACGAAATCTATTGCCTACAGCAACACTATGAAATAGTCTTTCCCTACGTGGACGCCTGTTTTACGATTGTTCAGTCGTACTGCCAACTCTTCTGTGTACGATCCAAATAGCAGTGGAAATAAAATGCATCCTTGTCTCACCCTTCTAATACTCTCCACCCACTCAGTTACTACGTCATCCATCACAAATTTGGCTCTTGTTCCTACATCCATGCTTCTAATTATATTAATAACCTTTTCACTGAAACTGCATTTTTTCAGCCCCTGCATCATCACTTGTCTGTCAACTCTATCATATGCCTTCTTAATGCCAAGAAAGGCTAAGAATACCCTCTTATTTTCTCTTCAAATATGTTCTATTACTTCCCCTCACAATATACATCTTGTCTTCTCCTCTCCTATTTAATCTGAACCCATTCTGTTCTTCCCCAACTATCCTGTAACCTTCTACCATCTCTTTCATTCAAAGTTGCACAGAAAATTTCACTCATTGTATTCATCAATGCAATTGGTCTGTAGTTATCTAGCACATTTCTTGGCTTTCTCCCTCCCTTGCACAGCAAGATGACAATTAACTCATTCCAACTCTTAAACATCTCTTCCTCCTTCCATACCTTTTTGTATATCTCCCAAAAATTTTCAGTCATCTTTGGCCCTCTATTTTTGTAAAATTTGAATGGTATCTTATTGTTTTTCCATCCTTTAACTTCCACAACACTTTTTAATTTCTTTAGCAGTTGGAGGTACTTCCACAATATCTAGATGCTTTTCAGCCATCTCAAAAGCTAACTCATATTTCTCATTCTGTAACTCATGCTTCCTCCAGTTTTCTCCTAGAATTTTATATTTCAACTGCAATTTCTTCTTTCTCATTTATAACTTTACCATCCACAACTATTTCCTCTACACACATAGTCTGGTCCTTCTCTCCTCTTAGAAATCTATACCACCCTCTGCCCTTCTCCTGTTTTTCAGTTTGTGAACCACCCTTCTATCATTTTCAATCATTGCATTTTAAAGTTTTATTTCCACAAGATCTTTTAGTTTCTGATAGGCTTTCCATACCCTATCATATTCAGTTTCCTGAGATTGAACTACTTGATTTAGTTGTTTCCTTAACTTTTGCACCTATCTTTTTAAATCCTTTTGTACCTTTCTTGCTTCACTTATTTCTTGCATCCACCATGTCTTAGCTGGTCTCCTTTTTGCTACTGGCCAGCCAATACACTTTCTTCCCATTTCTTGGACTTTATTTGTAAATTCTTTACTTATCTCATTTATAGATGATTTCCTTGTCATCCAATTTATAATGTTCATTTCCACTTGAAAGGGGTCCCAGTCAGCATCCCTCAACTTCCACTTTTTCATTTTTTTTTCTTTCATGTTTCCTTTCAGAACTTTCCTGCAGTGATACACATATCACATTGTGGTCAGTGGCTACATCCCTAGTCACCTGTTTCATCTATTACCATTTCATTGTTCACTCTTCTCATAGCTTCATTCACCAGCACATAGTCAATTGTAGACTCATGACCCCTTGCACTTGACTCACTCTGGCAGGATGTAATTTTAGTCCAAATAATGGTTCCTTAGAATAATGATTTCTGAACAAATGAGTCCATAAATCTGCAAAAATTTCACTTAGCTATTGAAATTTTCCTTCAGGTGTACTGTACTGTGACATTTCTTGCACTTCCTCTAAAAATTCCTTAGGAAGGTAGGATGATAAAAAAAATGTTATTAAAGTCCTTCAGATGTAATGAAAAATTTAGGTAGTTGTCATTCACAAAATGCATTATTTCAAAACATGATATTTCTAAATAAACTTGATGAAAATATTCTCTTTTGTCTAGATCTTAGTGCAAACACAAAACCCTGCATCTATCACAGCACCTCCCTTCTTTCCCTGGTCACCAGCCTAATGAAGGTACAGACTAAGGAGTCCTAAATGTGAGGTCCAGCCTTTTGAAAAATAAGCCCAAGGTCAACATTCTGCCAGTAATTTCTAAAATACACCCAGCACTCCAGGTTATGTTTCCTTCTGCTATGGCCTCATTCCATATCCCAAAGTTGTGCTTGTTAGCAAAATCTATTATAAATTTTTTATTTCTGTTAATTTTTTTACCAGAGAGTCTAACGTGGGCATTCATATCTCCCAGAACAATAATCCTCTTATTCTCAAATTTCTTACATGTGTTGGAGATAAAATCATGTTTCCTGGAATTTTGTTGTTGGGCCTCAGTGCTTTTAATTGTTATATACACAAGTACTATCATGGTTTCTTTCTTCTGATTTTTCATAGTTTCAATTTTCATTGCAAGGATGTCTTCACTCATTGCTGTTGTTTCCCCTTAATCAATTTCTTGAACAGTTACATTTGTGTCATTTCTGAACACCATAGCTACACTACCTCCTTTTCTTAGCTGTTTACTTCTACCTTTACCAATGAACTCATACTTTTTATGGTTCTTGCTGAATCTCTTTCTAAGGTGAGTTTCTGCACAGCAGAAGACGTCCACCTCAATGTTCTTCTAGTTCTCTGCAAAGGTCTTCAAACTTTCTGACATTTCAACTTCCTATATTTGCATATCCTAAGCATACATGTTTTCTCTTCTTTGTTTTCTATTGGTGGTTATTTTTCTTTTCTTTTTTGTCTGTTAAGGTGGTCACTCTCTTATATCCAATTGATTACACAATGTGCCATAACTTCTACCCCATTCCTTGCTAGATGAATTCCATCTTCAAGTTCAACATCCATGTACAGATTTAGCAGGGGATTCATATCCATGAAAGAAACAGCCATATAGTCTCCTCCTCTCCGTTTTTCTGCATTAAGCTTGCAGATTTCTGTCTGCACTCTTCTGCTAACCTCACATCTCATATCCTTGCACTTCTTGTTCTCTTTTGGTCAGGGCAACAGACTAAGAACTTAGACATCTTTTCTGTTTCTTTTCATTTCCTATACACCTTCTACAATATCATCAACACCCAGTGGCCTCTGACTGCTTCCTCCTCTCTGCAGGATAACTAGGCCACAGTAGCCACTCCAGCTGACCACCTAGGAACGGTCCGCAGATCTATCTTCTTCTTCGAGGATCCTGATGGATCGTGAAAGTTGTTGGA
>VOMN01046880.1:0-18370 GCA_014899125.1 Orchestia grillus | reverse complement strand
CTGAGGCGAGCGTAAGCTCCCTCCCTAATTAATGGGTCCGTGTTCAGTGCAGCGGTCATAGCTCTTGGTTAGCAGTATTCTAAGTTGATTTTATAATTTTATAATATCATTATTCATTATTTGCAGGCAAATAATGTGTAGCTTCATTAAAATGATGGATTTTTATCTCTCTTTGCCCACAGCGCTGTTTGTTTACAGGTATAGTTTTTAAATATTGAGAGAAAGTGTGTATCAAAGAACATTATGAAAGAAAAAATCGTTTTCAAACCTCTGAACAAAACTAAATTCTACCCGACGGGCACCTTAAGTCAACAGAGATCTAGTAGAACTGCATGTATTTCGTTAAGAGATAAACACCATAATTGAATTCACGGTTCAATAGTTATTCCACTTGGAAAGAGCTGTCTCGTCAACACTCAAGCTATGGCGCTACCGATATTAGCATTACGCAGCAACATCTTCGCTAACACCAGCACCCCGTTGCAAGGCAACTTATCAACGTCCTACTTGTGCAACCATCGATATATTCCAACTTCACCACCACCACCATCAGCAGCACATCCGTTCACCGCATTCACCCCTAGCAGTACTCCATCACCAACACCCAGTATTAGCAGTACTCTTCCATCACCACTACCACTGGTACTCCGCCGCCTGAAACAGCTCCGTATCGTCACGTTAGCTAAGGTCCTCATGCTGTGCCTTCAAGCGACGGTGAACTGGTATGAGTTATTATGTAAACTAGTGGATGCGTCCGGCCAAAAATGGCAAACGAATGATATGAAATTCTAAAAATGCCCTCATATCTATATATTAATACGCTTGTACCTACGTACGTACCGTTTCGTCAAGCTTCGCCACGTTTCGCCACTTTGCAAGTGGAATTTCAGGTCTCGAGCGAAGTATCCTGTGTACGGGTTGCATGTTTTGCTATAAAAAACCAGTCTTTGCGGCACATTTTCAGTTTCCCTAATAGAGTTCAGACTACTCGCATCATCAAGAAGAAAATTGCTTCCTAGACCGGATTATCTCTGCTTTGAACCTTGAACCTCTGTCCAATACTTGAGAGGACCGCTTACTACTTCTTACATTTTTTCTGTATACATGAGCACTATCCGCGAGAGGACGGCTGGTTTATCTAAAGTTTGTTTCTCTAAATTTCCATGAGATTTCACGGATCCTGCTAGTTTACGGTAACTCTAACATGAACTATGTTATTTTCAGTGTCACTGATCCGGACTGTCGTAGCTGACAGTCTCCCTATTAGTTTAAGACGGACGGACGGAAGGACCAAGCAAGCGAGCAACACTGGGCTATTACTATATAGTGGGATAAGGCATCAGTTAAGATATGTAAGTAGCTGGTTGAATTTGTCTCTCTTTGTACTGTGCTGAAATGATATTTTCATTTTCGTAACAGCTATCCTTGCATGTACTGACATAAATAAGTTTGAACTAATATAAGTTTGGCTAGGGATTTGGCATTACGATAAATTCTGACGATATCACTAATATGCTATCGACATTATTTATTTCCCTTTAATTTCTGCATTCCCTAGAAAATCCTTTCTTCGTATTATGATGGTAAAATATCACCACTAAGCATTGCCTGTTGCACTGAACGCCCCGAGTGCTAGGACATATGACAATTTATTGTGAATGTGAATTGTAAAATCAGCTGACGCCGTGTCTCTACCTCCTCCTTCACCTGGGGTTAACTCCTGTCTGAGACGAGTGTGAAGTAAAATCTTCTTAGTTCTTTGGCTTGATGAGAATAAGATGGGCGCCGTCCTCTACAAGGGGTGGACAGATTGGCCACCTAATGATCCAACATCCCTTCTTCAATGATCGCATCCGGTCTAGCCATAAACGATGGAGAACTAGCGGAATTTATAAAAATAGAATGAATAACATGTTGTTTGTACTGTTGGCTAAAACACGGAAGTATCCTGTTCCGTGACCTATTAGGCCATATTGAACGCTATTGAAATTCTGTTCACATGTATTATTCCTTAAGATGTCTTGCTCGCATTTGCAGCATTTTGTGGCATTCTCATGGACGTATCTACGTATTTTGACGTGCGTGTTGCCGCTGCTTGTCTGTATCGTCCGCGCATTTTGCAGTCCTTGGAGGGTCTGTGCGGCAGGTGCAGCATTGGGTTAGGCTCGCAGCTAATTAGCTGGAGCTTCTTTTTCGCCGATATTGTGTTTTTTTCCTGCCTAGGATTTTCCTTCAATTTCTAGTCCTACGGATGCAATGCTTCCCTCAACGTGGATACTACTCGTATGTGCAGAAAAAATGTAAAAAGTAGTAATTGCCTGCAAAGTTGAGAAATTGCAATGGGAATGTAAGGAATGTCAGTAATTTTCTGTATCAAACTAGCGGCGGAAAAATGAGCGAGGTTGCAGTAACTCTCTCCGTAATGATTAATGTGAACTAATTTCCTGCTTTCTATATAAACATAAAAAATTCTTGTTCTGCGGGTGGAAGAGCACTGAGAGTTTGATTGTGTTGGATCTGTAACCGCGCTTGTGGTTCCGGGCAGTGAAATCTGTGGCATCAGCCCGCGAATTAGCATCACATCAGGGTTGCCATCGCAGAATTCCAACTGCTCGACTGAAGCTGTGGATTCGAGCGTCTAAAAGTTACTTCATGTTAGGTATGGTGTTGCCATGTATAGATTTACGCATGAAATCATTTCCTGTCTGTCACTATGTAACGACACACTTATGTAGTTTTTATTAATTAAATGTTTTGAGCTTATATCGATGAAAGTTAGTCTGCTCGCATAAGATTCGCTCATTCGATGACGACTGAGTTACTGTTGCCAAAACTAAGCAAATGCAGCTTAATTGAAGTGTGTCCAGCACTTAGTTTCCATGTTATTTACACACGAGGCAAAAAAAGCCCGCAAAGTTTCGGAGCGTAATACTGGAGGCAGGAACGAGAAACTCGAAAGCGCAGGCTTGATCCTCTAGGGTGGTCGAATTTTTAGAATTGATTCAGCCCGAGGTTGGGCAAGAAAAGACAACGGTTAACATGGACAGACTACGAGTCGGTTGGATATTGATGTTCCTTGCTGAGCTGTCTGTGTAACATTGGGAACACAAAAATACATAAAATAACGGTTATTGACGTGAGGAGACCAGAAAATACAATACCGATGTTATCAGTATCTCTCTGGGAATCAATGAATTGTTAAAAATTAATTTTAATTAACATATGAAGTTTGAAATTAAAATACTTTCAGAAATAATGTCACGTCTATTAGGCGTATGCGGGCCTCGAAATTAAAGAATGTTTAAGCTACAGAATACGTCCCTATCTCTCGACAAAGAATTACTAGCCGATATTTTACTGATCGTACGGCTACTAATCTTCGAGTTCCATCAAGTTCTGATGTCTGGGATATAGGTGTATTGAAAACATCCTGCGAGATGCGTGATGGCTTTTGGTGAGTTAGAAAAATCAGTAAAATCTTTCCACAAATCATAAGTTTAGCAGCAAGAACTGCGTTTTTCTATCTAATCTAATTTATCATGACAGTATTCGGAATTGGCTACATGAAATTTATGAGCGGTCGCAAATGACTTTTTTTCTGACGCCTGTGTATTAAGGACACTTCGTTGGCCTGTATTTACCTTCAAACATGCAGTACGTAACGTTGCACCGATAACAATAAGAAAATATCCATTTTGTCCTGACACGACTTGGCTGTGCTGAACACTCGCCGGGACACGCAGGAAGACTCAAGATCAGGAAAAATCAGCAGCCAGGATTTATAATTAATTCCTATTAATCATAAGGGGGATAACTCCCTTTATTAGTAATGGAGCTGTGTTCTGCGGCCTTTTGGCAGAGGAATGCGACTTAATTTGGAGGCGCCCTGATGATGGCGATCTTTCTCTGTCTTCTGTTGTAAGTGGCGTTTTAAGTAATAAGGTTTTCATGATGCGTATCCACATTCACTGTGTAGAACGGGGTTGAAAAGAAATATCTGAAAAATTGCGATTTGAATTTTTTGTGCTGAAATACTCGAATTAAATTTGACTCGGAAAAATAATTTTTCTTTGTTTTGTACATCGGTAGCTATTCTACTCACGATTCTTGTGGAAAAAGCGAAATATTTTTCATGAAACCAGCATGTTTCGTCCATGAAGGCATTATAGACTTTAAGTTTTCTGGCTAACTGTATCGGTCACGTGCCACTCGTAAGGAACTTCTCTTTACGCACATTACACGTGCATGTGATGTAGGAGTGACCGCCACACGATCGCTCCTCACAGGACCCCGATGAAGGTGATGCGTACGCGCTGTTCCAGGAAGCCTTTAGCCTGGACCTCGTCCCTCTGGACCTCTCGCCCCCCGTCGTTCCAGTCCAGTCCGCCCGCCCTACGCTCTCGGTCGTTCTGTGCCCTCCAGCGTGCCCCGAGACCATATTTTTTGCGGGTCTTTATGCCTCCGACGGCCGACTTGTTTTCTCAGTTGTACGTTATTTTGTTTTATTTGAGGCATTTGTAGAGCATTTTGCCTCGTGCTTTCAGGCAAACCTGCTGGTGAGGAAAAAGAGTTCTTCTGTGCAGATCATATAAGGTCTTAACAATTTGTTTTTGATCCGCAGGCTTCTTTATTTGTAGTGCATTGTTAAGGGACCGTTCCATTTTTAGTGTGACTTTATTTAGTGTGACGACGGCTGGCAAAGAAATAGTTGTGTACAGATTAATTATATTAGGTTATGTCAGTTTATTTTAGGCGCGTAGGTTCTCACTATTTATTATAAGTGTACTGCATTGTTAAATGACGACGGCTGCAAAAGAAAAAGTCGTGTGCAGATTAGATTAGGTTATGAAGACTTAGTTGAAACCTGCGAGTTCTTAAGCCTCCTACTTAAAGTATGCTGCGAAATATCTTTTGAAAAGAAGACAATCCCTACTGTAACGTTTTTAGGATTTTATAATGGTGTAGAATGCTGCACGCGATGTTTCTGTAGTTATGACTTTGAATTACGATTTTGAATAATTATTACCGATGACTTGTAAAGTAATTTTTAACTTTTTGCTAGCAGTCGTTTGCACGTCGTTGTAACTGGAGCCATTTCTTAGAGTATTTTCAATAACCAATCGTGATTTTGAAATCAAACTTTTTTTTTGTATCAGGTTTGCATTATCTATTATACCTTGTAAGTCTGACATGAGCAACTGACATCTGCAACGTTTGAGGTATTTGAGTCGCAAATTTTATTTACAGTTATTCGGTTTTCTTCGTATCTTTATGATATTAGTTATTCTCTCGCTTATATTTTCTTAATTTTATTCAAATGAGATTTTGGTGAATCTTTAAAGTTTGAATATAATTTGCTGGTGTGGAACGAGTATCACCAGAAGCGTCGAATTGACATTGAGAGATATTTAAAATTGTAAATATCATCATGAAAACGGGAGTTCTCAAGTGATCAATGTATACTCAATCGTTGAAATTCTTCTCAATGTTTCGCCTGAGCTTTAGGAAGCTTGCTTGTACAGTGTGCAATTCCCTAACGATTATTCCATGCATGAAATGGTGGACAATTGAGTGCTGTCAACAGTTTCGGTTTTACCATGTGAATCGTGATGTGCTTTCTGAAGAAATCAAACGTAAAATTTCCCGCAGAGAAATTCGTTTATTTACAGTTGGCTTAGACTTCCAAAGAGCTCTAGGAACATCATTCATCAGTTAGCTCATTTGACGCAACAAGTATGGAGCTAACTAGAAGCAACGACAGGTTCTGTAGGGTAGCGGTTCTCTTAAGGGCAGAGGTTCTAATTTGCTTACTCTTTCGAGGCACGCGTGGGCGAGAACCGGAAAGAAAGCCGGTTCTGCTGACCGGCCGCGCACCCCACAGTCGGCCCTGCGCTCGACACAGTCACATTGAAATACTTCTCTGCTGCCAGGCTGAGGGCTTGCTCAGGCATTACAGTGAAGGTTGTGGGCATAAGGCTTAAGCGAAGAAGTTGAACGTGAAGTTACTGTGACGTATCATGTCGGTTTTGATTCGTCGTTGAAGATGGTCAATCGTAAAGGATGACCAGTCCTTGCAGAAGTAAAGGTCACCCAAGAATCAGAACAAACAAGTTAAAAAGTTCATGCGCGTGGTAATGTTACCCAATAATATTGTCATACAGGTCTCAAAATTGTGCACCTGGTAAGGTTAACGAAGGAAAAGGTCGGGCAGGTCACAAAATTCTACGCGTGATAAGGTCAAATACGTGCACTTCATTAGCCGCAACGGGCCGCTGTATCATGCGTGGCCATAATGAGCTGGGACAGGCTGTGTAGAAGAAAGATCTTTGGTGTCAACGGTCAGACAGATCATAAAGTTGACGTCCGTGTGGAAGTCACACTGATCCTAAACACAAGAAGACAATATCGGTCACTGATCTTTGGTTTGGGAAAGGCCTTAAAATACGCGTTTTTTTTAATTACGACTAATTTTCTTTTAATTTTACCTTATGATGAATATTGCCTCATCCTAGAATGTTTCCAGCTGCTGAATGATCAATTCAGAAGGGCACATTAACTTTTTCACACCCAAGTTTTCATAAAATTTGAGACATTTTATTTAATTCTTCCTTCTTATATTTATTGTCTTAGCTTATCGTATCATTTTTTACGTTATTCCACTGGTTTTGCAATGCTTGATTGTGTGATATTTCCACTTGAAGCGTCTCCAGGGAAATGTTGTTGCCTCGGCTCGAGAGCTAGACAAACCGAGGAATTTACTAGGACGTATCGTCCTAATCGGCGAGTAACGGTCAGCGCCCGCTTCCTGAAATCAATTGGAATCGCAGCTCAGGGCTTCCTGGAATTATTTTTGCGACATTGTTTTGAGAGTATCACCTCGGTGAGGAACATCCCGGACAGCTCAGTGCAGAGTCTTGCGCACTCAGGGTGATGCTGAGTTGGGAATGGGTTTGCTTCGCAGTTCCCTGTCTTGAGCTACAGTTTGCTGTATTTTTGTTGAGCACTTTTCCGAGTGATTTATTTCGTTTTTTATTATTGATTTCCCTTTTAAACTTTTGAGGTAGGTTTGATTATTTTCTGAATTGCCTAGGTTTGTTTTTCATAGAAGAACGTTCCTTGGGCGAGTATTTCTGAACATACCGAAGGATTTTGTTAGGTAGAAGTGTGCACAGGGCTCATTAACACGTAAGATTATATCTGGCATCGATCAAACTGCAAACTTGATGGGCTCCCTCAGAATTGAACGATGATCCCTGAAATAATAGCAGGTGTAGAAGTATTTATCGCCCTACGATCACTTACCTCCGTGCAATCAATCACTGTCACAACGAAATTAAAGTAAACCTGGGCACCGATTTTTGCCAGGGCAGCTTGACTCCGATGAAGTCTTTTCATTCTGCTTCAGACTTTTATCTTTATCTTTTTTTCATACTTTTATGCAAGTTCAAGACTTCTACCTTGAAGTTGTTTTTCCGTCGTCCGGAGACGGAGGCAATCTCTGATGAAGGCAATCTGGCAAGATTGCGTCACGAACAAAGACGGCCTTTTGGAGCGGATTGGTGATTAGCGGACGTGTCATATTCTCGTGGCCGGTAATTACTCGCGTGTCATACGGGCCAAATTTGATTAGTTGTCTTTCTCGAGGGAGTAGTGATTATCCGAGTCGTAGGCACGAGATTACTGATTACTCGAGCGGCATACAGGCTAGATTGCTAGTCGGTCGTGTGTTTGCGAATTTTGACCAATAGTGGAGAGCGGATGTGGCTTGTTACAAGGGGGAAGAGTAAGCTTGTGGAGTCTGTATCTTACCAATGGGGCCAATGATGATAATAATCGTTATTGTCACTTCTACTGTCAGGTATTCGAATGACGAATGCTGCGAGCTAATGCTTTACCACTTGACTGTCGCGTAGCTTGAGATGGGGAGTGTGTCAGCCGGCCAGCTGCTGACGGCTCTTGAAAGGCAGTAGAGCACAAATAGTGAAAATCATTTTACGCCTGAGTGTAAATGTAAAACACAAAACACATGTAAATACGTAAAACACACAACCTTTAAGTAGCGTTACTTGATTTTCAAATTGATTGTATGAAGGCTGATGTATAGGTTTGCCAAACGGCGAGATACCAAATTTCGTACCTTGTGGAAAACCGTTATGAGTTATAAACGGAAAATAAATTTACCTGCAAACGCTTATCAAATGTCCGAACGCTTATCGTAGTCCGAACAACTGTAAAAATATGAGCTGATGCGCTGTGGCTGGCTCCCTTATTATAAGCCAATTTACGAAACGCCTGCACTCCATGACTGGGAAGTTTGGTATTTATTTCATCATTTTTCTCGAGACCAACTTAGGCCGTGAGCTTGGTAACTTGGGTGTCTCCTGGCCAATATTAGAGCAAGTCGTGAAGCGACCGGCCTGCTCACCCGCCCTCCTACTGTCCTATATACCAGAGAAAATATTGCGCTTTGGCTCACTTTTTCGAAAAGAACTTCCGTTATGCCACCCGCGAGAAAACTTGCTCGAATTTCTTTTGACTCGGCGGAACTTTACTCATGATTTCCGCCGCGGGGGCCCATGAAAAGTAATCGCAACCAGACTGCTTTTTATACCACAACTTTCATCGGTTGCGGCCTTCGCGTATATGCGAAGGTTTCTTGAAGGGAACGCTGTCTCAAAGTGCATAATATTTTGTCGCCTATAATTAGCCCATGATAATTGGGATGTATGTTGTATCACGACCCGAGTATCAGCTCCCAGTCTCAGTTTTCCTTTCCCTCATCGAGTCGCACAAGCAGCGGACGTAGCGCTTATTTTTTGACTTCAGCGTATTGTCCAACCTAACAGCAACGGCAGCTGTGAGGTACCCTGAGCAGACCCTTCTCGAACTTCGACTCTATCCCTAGGGCAGAATGGGTCATTTATCAACAATACAAAGTTACGGGAACTCTTGTTGACCCCGAGCTTTTTCGCAGGTGGACGGTAAAGTCTGGAAGGCTGAAGAAGCCTAATTCTCGTTCTGTCAGACTTCCATCATGCAGCGTTGCCCCAGTCTTAAGAAACGACCACGGCGTGCGTTTAGTTTTCGAGGGGACACGCGTACAAGCGGAAATGAGCTTCAGGCTGCGAGCGGTCATTTTAAGCTCAAAGTAGGTCGGACTTGGATTGTTCTGCAAATTACTAAATTTTACGTTTAGTAGAGTCCGCTTATTTTATATTCCTGTTAAAAATATTGGTTATACGAACTGCGAGGTAGAGCTGTTAACAGAAATCTGCCGTGCTTACGGTACCGATAAAAATTTGTGTAACTTTGTGTCACCTATGATTGCGAAGAACTTAAAATTCTATTTTACAAGTATTTTAAAATTCACATCCTCGTATTTTCTGTGATATTTTCGTTGTTGACTTCTGACAGAAGATTTTTGCATTCATACTAGAAAGACTTCAACTTCAACTGGATAGATCGTAAATTACCAAATCACGCAAATAATAAATAGAAGAACAGCTGCAGTTTCAGAAATTGCAGTATTTTTATTTCTCGGTAGATGAATTGTCACTCTAAAAATTACATTGTAACAGTTAATTGTATTTTAGTCTATTTTCTTCGGTCTAAAATGCGTCAGCTTTGCAAGGGAAATGCCACTCCATTACTGTGCAGCTCCTTCTTGTAATCTATGGCAAATTGTCGAGTAACTGGACTTGAATGTCTCAAAATATGTGAATGCACAAGTGTTTAACATAATTCTTTCTCATGCACGAAATCATTTGATATATCATACTGTATAATATTAAGAACGTAGAAGCTGATTTAATTACGCAACCTCGTTTCATCTAATTTCTTTCAAATCGAGCCTTAATAAAAAATAAATAAAATACAGTGTCGGATGTGCAAATGGATCAAGCGACTATCATTTTTGCCAACGCCCCTTCGGACCCGTTCCACTGACCAAGTTTTGAAGTCGAAATTAATAGTCTTCTAATTGACGACATGACTTCAGAGTTTTTCTCAGTGCTCGCCCCTTTTTTGGCTTGTTTCTTCCTTCGCTGGCCTTGCATTGAGCCGAACTAATCGGCGTTTTTATGCGAGCACAAGCATGGTAGCAGCCCCATCGGGCGCACGTCATGCCGTCACCATCGCTCATAATCACGGCACTGGAGTGAGGTCGTCGGAAGCGGCGCCTTCCCCTCGCTCAGCTGGAGGCTACGATCTGTTCATCTTGTTAAGACTCCTAATTAGAAAGGGCTTTCATTACTGGCGATGTTATTAAGGTAGCGCTGCGTGTTTTAACTTTGTGCAGTGTGATGTGTTATTATTAGGTTATTTCTAGTTCCAATTGCAGGTGGCTCATGTACAATACCTTAATGTTGATCGGTAATATATGGGGTTAATGTTACACAAGTCAAAATGCACTACGTTAGTTTATTGCTGTTTGCGAATCGGATTTCACTGTCTTGGATACAGCGGTGAATGAAGCTACTGTAAAATAAATCGAATATGTTGGTTGATCTGGCCTAGAATGTCTAATTTGATGAAGAAAATTTCACCTTATTGTGTATTCTGCTAGGTTACCTCATCCTTAGACAGGCTTTTGAGACTTCAGTCTTTCGTGCTCATTTATTTATTTCAATTTTTCCATCTACTTTACAGTCTCTTATTTGTCTTTCTTTCCTCTCCATTCTCAACTTATGCGCAGGGGATCCTGTGTGCGGAACACACCTCGTGTATAGATTCCTCTTTTTCTTTAGTCCATACTAAATGGCCCCTCTTTTCACCCTATTTGGATCAAATTTCATGCGGATAGGGATTTAAACACTAAACTATAATTTAATTTCATCTGTTCATTAAGCTTATATAACTTATTAATCGTAGGTCCGACAGATTTTGTTACGTGCACTCGCTTATTCATCCTTAATTTTTATTGTCACCTTCCTTTTGTCTTCAATATGGTTTGAATTCCATGATATCCTTGACGATCGGTGTGGAGATCACATGCGTTGAGACTGATTTCTAGACACTTCAGCACGCACGAGTGCCAGCGCCGCCCGCATTGCATTCCCCTAAAAGTGAAGTAGAACTCAACGTTTACATTTTTTTAACATTGTATTTCCGGCGTAGAACTCATTAGTGTAACTACGCTCCTAAAGAGACTTCTGGGATGAAGTTCTTGCGCTACTTCATGGAATGTGGACAGTATTGGACGAACACGTATCCAACATTCAATCCTGGAATGGTAGCCTTAAATCTAAGGTCAAATCTTAGGCTTTCGGTTCAAGTCCACAGGAAAATAATTGAAAATTGAACTTCGGGGAAAATGATACCCAAGGTCGTTAGTGCTGAATATCGTAATGCTGTCGTTTATCGTTAATGCTACCAATGCATCATTGCCCGAAACGCGAGTATATGCTGCAATTAGTTAAGTGTGTTTTTAGTTTTTAGTTACGCGTGAGAGGGCTTTACTAATATTTGCTCATTATTTTCAATCAATGACAGAACGTGTCTCTTACCAAGGAATGAAAATCATCAGACATCTGCCTACGAGTAATTCATTTGTAGACGACTGAGTGAATCCTAAGATACGATGAATATCGTAAACCTCTTAGGCCCGAATTCATTTTCACAGTGAACTAACTTTATTCTTCCTCTGTCATTATGCGTGTTTGAATCGTTGTTCGAATAACAACAAAATACATAGCTGGATAAACTGGAGCAGGTGCCTTGCGCATCGTATTTGTTACCAGATATTGAAAGGTGAATTTAATCCCGTTACAGAAATAATGAAGTGACGTCAAAGGTAAATTGAGACTCACCAGCCAAGTACGGAGTTGGCCCGTGCAACCAGCCTGGAACATGCATGAGCCACGCTTGCATACAACGAGCCTGGATGCATTGGCCCCAAAATGTATTGTTATAGATTCAGTTCGACGTTTATTCGGGCATTAGTCGGCACACAAGCATTGCGCCTCCGTCAAAATCGTTTGCATACGCTTACTGGTACAAGAAAATATAATTTTCAGACGTATGTGTATCAATAATACGAGTAATGATGCGGAAGAGCCTGCCCATTCGCTACTATCGGGATAATATGTCCTAACGAAATAGCATTGGTATGAGTGATTCAGTTACATAATGGCAATGGATAATTTATACGCAATTTTTAGGACGAGCCTCTTACGTAATTCTTTGACATATTTCTAACTACTTAGATATATTGTACGGGCAACAGTAGTAAAAATTTTAATTTGAAAAGATGAAAAGTTTTCGGTTACAATAAGGTTAGGCGTTGTAGCCAATGGAAACACTCCGGCTACGTCCGAGTCTGCGTCAGCTGTTGGCACAGCTACCGGCCGCGACGACCGTCCCTTACCGCAGAGAGTGCGGCGCGAGGGAGGTAGATGGAGGGCGCTGGGAGAACTGGGTGAGGGTACGCGTGTTACAGGCACCAAAGGATGCTGTGAGAACTGGGTGAGGGTACGCGTGTTGCCGGCATCAAAGAGTGCTGGGAGAACTGGGTGAGGGTACGCGTGTTGCCGGCACCAGAGGGTGCTGTGAGAACTGGGTGAGGGTACGCGTGTTGCCGGCACCAAAGGGTGCTGGGAGAACTGGGTGAGGGTACGCGTGCTGTAGGCACCAGAGGGTGCTGGGAGAACTGGGTGAGGGTACGCGTGTTGCCGGCACCCGTGGGTGATATAAGAGCCTAACGGTACAGCGGTCAGTTTTTATTTGCAGTTTGAGCCCTTTTTCTTCCTCTACACTGCAGCTCATAAATTATTCGGAGTTGGCTTGAATCTCATCTTTAAATCAATTGGGCTTATTGAACCTGTAAAATAGTGCTCAAACTTAGTGAATTTATGTTCCGAATAGAGGACAGCATTTTCTTTCGAAGTGTCCAAATCCCATTACAGTTGAAGGGAGAAAATGACGGCTAAATTGAATTGCCAATTTTGGCAATTTTGTCAGCCTGGCCTGAGGAGAGTCCAAGCCCCGCCGTTCCTAATGCCTCCTGAGCGATCGGATATTTTGAGCCGATCGACGGCGCCGATAAGTCGCCTTTTGCAGACTCAAAGGATGAAGCAAAAAACGTTTTTCTCCGTGGAGATTAAATGCTCTTTCTGTTTACCGCGTTCAAACGCCTCTCGGAAAACGAAATCTTGGCGAGAGGCTTTCCTTTTCCATTTCTTCTAAAGCGTTCAAGTCGTTAGCCTTTGCAATTGACGTGGTCTCATTCTTCGTTGTTGCAGTTGATTGCCTTGGTTGCACTTCCTCATGCACTGTTAAAATTGTCGTTCTCTCAAATGTAGCAGGAGGTGGTAGATTGCACCATCGGTCTAACCGTTAGCTCACCGTATTGCAATACGCAAATGGACAGCAGTTGCGATTACTCGGTTGCGACGAGGTAGTTACAGTCATTTGACTGCGGAGGTTACGGGACTTTTGAACCTGAACTCTGACACTCGAATCGAGGAGAAGCTCGTCTCACTATTTGGTCGATGCGCCAGCTTATTCGTTGCCTGCTGTCGATGTCAGTGACTTTCGAAATTCATTTCAATATCTGTATAGGATGACAATTTGGTAACGTTTATTTTGAATTGGTTGCATTTTTCCTTTTAGATTTTAATTTTCTTTGCCAGCAGTTCCCCAGAAATAAAAATTTATTTACAACTCGGAAGACGCTGCATTCGCTCGTTTCCGCTAGTGCCATCGACGAGGAGCGCCACGTCTCCAGTGTTTGCATTGGCGTGGCATTGCCTTGAAGGATTTCAAGAGCCAGTGACAACTGTTCTCATCATTTGTCCGAATTTATTTTCTGATTTTCGGTTTTTTCTTTTGCGTGACGCATGTTGTTGTAAGAGGGAAACATTGAAATATTAATGAATCAGAAGAGGAAGAAGTCTAGTGTGAATCTAATTTATCATCGAAAATATCGATAAATGTTATGCAATGAAATTAACCACCTTGTCTGAAAAAATCGCTTGTACGCTTTAAGTAGAGCATTTAACTTTCATGACATGACGTATAAATTCCGCTACAATGTTATTGAGCTTCAGGTTCGGTCGGATTTATGAGAGTCTGTAGCTCATTACTGCAGGATCGGAGATTGTATTAGGCTAAATTTATCGCAGGAGGCTTTACTGTGGTCACACAGGGGACGTCCTGCGGCGGTGAATTTTATGTACATAGTTTCCAACAGGTCGCATAATGGTGCTGTGGGCCACAGGTAAATCTCAGCATTATCTTTGAGTAAACGAGAGCTGGAGCTCACGTACAGCGAGTATGCAGTGCGAGCGATGGATGTGTATATATTTGAGATTTTCATCGCGCTTTTGCGGAGGATGCTGCGCTAGTGTTTAGCGAAGGACTGGGTTGTCTACATCATTCGTACGTAGTCGGTAAAGAATTTTATCCGGGCGCTGCTGCTGGCAGAACAGTTCTTTGATAAATGTCAGAAGTAAATGTTAACGCAAATTCAAGTCAAAATGAAACGAAGGTATTTGTAAATCAACTTCCTGCAAGAACGCTATCACTTGATCATAAAATTTGAAAATGAACAAAACAATCTAAAATTCTCCTACTTCATTTTCCTGCTTTGACATTTAGTTTGGTAGTTAGCGTTGGGTTGTCACCTGTTGCGGAAGATTTACGAGAATTAGTTTTCTTACATGCTAGAGTAATTATTTAGAGAACTGCAAAAAATGCAATGGGGACTGGAACTGTATCGAGACGCGCCTAACGATGTTCGAGGGGTCGAATAAGCTGGAAAACTTGTCCTGTTCCTGATGAGGACCACCAGTCCTGCTAGAGGATTTGCTGGATTACTGCAGCGTAATGCACAAGGACAATTTGTGACAACTCCATTTTCTGACTTTTCTTTGGCTGAGAGTTTTGCATTCGACGCTGACGCTGCTCCTCTATGGACTAGGTTGTTTCATATGAAATGTCACATTTGAAAATGAAAGAATATAATTGTCGAGAAGTGTTTAATTTAATCAAAATATGGTCCTTCCTTCTATAACATTTGCCCAACCTTTTTCTAAAGGACAGATTCCAACTTCAAAGAGCTTGTAATCAATCGTCTTAGGAATGAAGTGTTCAAATGCTTCAACAGTACTTTCCTTGTTTAAGAATGTTTCATCGCAAATAAAAATTCCAAAATGCTTGAATAAATGACGATCAATTGGAGAGATATCAGGAGAATAAGGAGGATGCAGAAAAATTTCATGATTCAGAATGCATCTGGTCGACCGTAGCTCTAGAAGTGTGGAGTCGTGCATTATCGAGAATCAAAATTGGTCCATCTCTATTCACCAGTGTTGGATGCTTCTTCAATTTTTCATGTATGCGATCAATGTCTTGACAATACGATGATGGTGCCGTTACAGTATCGCCTTGTTGCAAAGATGAAACATGAAGGTTTCCCTTTACAAACTACCAAACAGGGACCATTAACTTTTTCGGTTGCAATGGTGGTTTCAGATAGTGTTTAGGCGACTCTTCTGTGTCTAACCGCTGCCCAGCATTTCATGACATTTCATTTGAGACAACCTGNAATAATAAAACTATGTGCTGCTCAATTGCTGCCGACCCAACTTTTTTAACTGAAGGCCAGAAACTTTTAGCATTCACATCAGAGACGAATTTATAATGAATTCTCAGTGTGTCTCGAAGGATATCGTTACAATGTCTCCTCACACTTGTATATCCGTTTGGCCGATCATTCAGCCTGGAATAAGCATGAAGCGACGTATTTCTGGCATTAGAAGAAACTTAGCGTAAGAAACAAAGCGTGCTAGATCCATCGCATATCAAAATACTACGTATACCGTGCGAGAATTTGTCGCCGTACCTTTCGTAGGCGCCTTCTTCTGCCCACAAAAGTAGAGACAGTTGTTATGCTTCAACTTACCACGTTTGTCATACGCGACGATGGCTCTGCATTGTAGCTCTGTAAAACTAATTTGGCTCAGGCGTTAATTCCATGAGGAAAATTAAATAGAGCCTCCTCGTGTATCAGGAAGAGCTGTAAATTTGTGCGGGGTGCAGGAACACGGTGAAATTATTGTGGGAGTGTAAGCGTAAATAAGGGTTTGGCAACCATTGATATGAACCGAGAAGATCTGAAAATCGTCGCTGACGTCGCAAGGTTGTGGAGCATCCCCCACCACGGCACGCAGTGGAAGAAGTTGCGACTGTCCTTCTCTTCAGTCGTGCCTCTCCTCCACTTCAGTTGTGCCTGTCCTCCTCTTCAGTTGTGCCTGTCCTCCTCTTCAGTTGCGCCTGTGAAGACTTGAACTTTTGGAATATAAATCGCTAGCCTCAGCTTTAAGTTCGTATCTCCACTGCGAAACACGCACTTCATTAAAATTTTAATCTCAAGAAACCTAGACAGTTTTTTACTGAAGAATTTCAGGGTGGCGACTTGTGCCATCGAGACTGTTCATCAGATACAGCTTACGACCGAAGTTATAATGCAGTTTAATATACCTCCGATATTTATCACGAGGATTTTTTAGTTTCATTAGGCACATTATAATGTTTCAAGCTTAGAGTATTTTTCTCAGTGCCCTAAAAACCTAAGTAATTTCCTATACCTGTGCATTCGGTGAGCTGAGAGATTAAAAAAATAGCAGTACGTAATGAAACCATGAAGTCTAAAGTGTTGTCATGGAAACATTAACATGACTGAGGGTCAAGCACAGTGAACACCAATATATACCTAACACCATGAGCCCAGTTCTGCGTTGCCCCCACCGACGGTTCCATAAATCATGCGCTAGACCTGCCTCCTCACTTAGCTGTGTGCAGCACTGAGCCCTGCTCTGCTTAGTGTGCACCACTGAGCTCTGCTCTGCTTAGTGTGCACCACTGAGCTCTGCTCTGCTTAGTGTGCAGCACTAAGCTTTTCTTAGCGTGCAGCTCAGCACAAAACCCGTCAGTTTGTCCATTGCTGAATCCGTGAGACGTGTCGATGTCTCCCCTGTATCCAACTGGACAGTCTACGTACACGTCATGCGCTGAGTACAGGCTTCACAGGTTGCGTGCGTCTTGCAGGTGGCTTCTGACCATGTCTCACTCTGAGGGTTAGTGCCCGTGTCCTACAGGTGGCATGTATCATGAGAACAAATGAATTAACGCCGGTGAAATTTTTCTTCATTGGTGCAGTGAGGTGAATTTGATCATTTATCCGCTCGCGTGCATCCGACGGAGAGAAAATACGAAGCATTTTTGACAAGCCTGTGTCACACGTTTCACAAAACAGGTGGAAAATGTGTGACAAGCCTGTATCATAGTACATTTTTATGAGTTATGCAGTTGAACGGGACATGAAGTGTGTAAATTGTAGCATACGTGGCATAAGTCTACGGCATTTTATGCAAAGATTTAAGTTACTCTGATCACTCATTTATTACGCTGATGGAAGAACAGAGACGAGACAAGTCAAGTAGACAAAATGATCCGACATTCGGTTGTTCAACCAAATTAACAGCTTAAAGTACTGCATCTCCTTCCTTCCAAACACGAAGCTGCATCTCTTTTCCCTGGAAATGTAGGACAATTGACCCTCGCGACAACAGACCTCGTTCCAACGGACTTCAAATCGAATGAGGTGTTTGAAAATGTCCAACATAGTTGATCTCAAATGCAATGTCAAAAGTTACGGTTTGATCGTACTTTTGGGGAGGTAAATGCTTCAAGTTTTTCGAAACATTGTGCGATGTTACCTCCAAGTCCAGTATTATGGAACCCCTTCTATCTTGTTTCAGTCTGTTGTTGCGAGGGTCAATTGCAGTGATAAAATGTTTCTTTTAGGAGGAACGAGCGCTTCACAAATAATTCACACAGGAACCAAGTGCTGCACAGCAGTTGTAGAGAGCGGTCATTCGTGCGCGCAGCGCCAGCACCCGTCCAGTTTTGCCGGCACGCATACTCCTGACTAGCAACAGACAATAAACGATTCTAACGGGAATCTTTGGCCCCTTAGGACTTGAATTAGACGTGTCCAGAATGTACACTTCTGTTCGTATCCACCATACCATTGAACGTTGCAACTCGAATTTAAGACCAAGCTGGATTATTTCTAAGTAGTCCATATAGAGTAGACCCTCCGCAAGAGTTAATCATGTGTTACACAGTGCCAGGATTGGACAGGCCCGTGTGGAGTCCCCACCCCTTCACTGCCCCTCCCCACTCGGCCCCCCACAGAACCTGTCCTGTGGCCCCCTGTAGCGCCTGTGTCATCCGAGCGGCCGGGCTAGGTGGAAATGATCTGCAGCCTACCACACTGCCGCCCAGCCACCTGGCTGTCCCTATCTAGCCAGCTTGTGTCTTTATCTGGCCAGCTGTTGTCCCTAGCTGGTCAGCTTGTGTCTGTACC